>KK120865.1:265454-312273 GCA_000611955.2 Stegodyphus mimosarum
AATCTGGCTAATTTTTGGACTTCGTCCTTAATTTTTGCACACCAGTGTAGAGCTAATGCGGTATATTCAAGATGAAATCTCAATTCAAAGTGACTTAGTTCCGATTTCAATGTATTTTGAACGGCTAATTAATAACTTTCTAAAATTATTATTAGCTAAAAGCTTATTGAAGATTCTGCGTTATTAGCGTTATGTAAGATTATAATAATTTTGAAATGATGCTTTTGGAGATTTACTATAAGCAATCACTATTTTTTAGAACTGAAACGGGAACTAGAATAATTAAAATGGTCAGTTATAGGATTAAAAATTAAAGTTAGAATTTTGATTTACTTTTTTTTATCTTACATTCATAAGTTATGAATGTGAAACATAGAAATTGCATAACCCTAGCATGTAGAGCAGTGTATAAGCATTACTTTGATTGCTAAACAGGCAACTAGGATAAGTTATATTTCTGTTTCAAATGCTAATCGATAGAGCTTGTAACGAGAATTAGAGGAAATAGGAACATAATTTACACGCATTTTTTAAGTGGAGCGATCCCTAGATATAAAGCAACAGAGTGTTTGCATGATTTTGTGTAGGATATATATTTCTGCCATTCGTATGGTTTCCAGTGGTGAAAGCATGTAATTTTAAGAATAAAACTGTAAAATATAAAATAATTTTATGGAACAAATTCCTCTGTTGTGACTTAAGCACATTTCCATATCTTTTTAAAATGTTTTATCAACTGTACTTCAGTTGGGTTAATTCAAAACACCCCAGTTAAATCCGACCGATCACTAGTTAGACTACATCTCATACAACACAACTGAATTCATACCAGGAAGTTAAGAGATGTCATTTTTCTCTATGTTTATATCTTATATCATTCCTACTGTTATTACGGAATATAAACTCATGAAGCTTATGTGTCTTCTCTTTGACGATTGTGACACGTCTTCTGAGTATCAATGTTTCACTGATGTGATTCCAAGCTCCCATTGAACATTGTTTAGCTTTTCCAACATATGCTCATCAACTACGCACCTGTCATAAAAAGTATTAGTCAAAATCATTGTTTGATTCGATAAACGTGTATGTGGCATACATGCAGCTAATCGATACAGAAAAAAGACGTAAATAATCCGTGAACACCATTTTTTTTCCTGTTACCATTTCTCGCATATCAGCCACCTAGGAAGGAGACTTTTTAATCTTGTGGTATAAAAATTCTTATATTAATATTACTTTCTGGAAAAAATATACGGCAAATTTTGAAGCTTACTATAAAGAGAAAGGCTCTTTTCTGAATGGTCATATTCCAAAACAGAAGCTTCAGATATTAGAACTAGTATGTGGGGTCTAATGAGTCTCGAGGTTGTTATGAACCTCATGTGCTTAGCATCTTTCAAGAATGAAAGCTTACGTAAGTGAAACTATTTATTTCATAGTACATATTACTTGAGTCACGGGTGAAATATATTATTTGTGCAACAGGCATTTTATACATAAAATAACTTTTATCTTATGTGAAAATAATGAGATCAATTTAAAATATTTTTTTTTCATTCATTTTGATACCATTCAAACTCCATTTCAGTACAGTTTATTTTATGAGTTCCATTGAAAGCGCAGAATAATTCATTACGAATTTGTCTCTTGATGTTAATTAAAAACATCGTAATTCTTTATAGCATTAACTAATTAATTTTTGGAATTTAATCTTCGTTGTTATTAAAAAGTAAGTTATTATTAAAGAGTTTAAATTATCTTTAAAAAATGAGATGCAGGCATCAACATATTTACGTATTACTTTTTCTAAGAAATATTTTTTAGGCTTTTAGGTCAATCTTGACGTTTTCTCCATGAGATCCTTGATTTCAGTGACATCTAATCTTCAGAGATCAGCAGTTTCCATTTTCTTCACAAACAGTGATGTGTTGCGGTGATTGTAAAGTTTTCAGTTTTAGTATTTGCTTCTGAGACTTTTAACATTAATGTCCATCCGAGATGAGTTTCCACTGCAGCTAAACTTGAGGCTAATATTTTCCTCCGCTCGTAAAAGAAAACATATGTAATAACACTGATTAAAACAAGAATTACTAATATGATACTTGTATGTTAACCAGCGGCAAATCATTTCGTGCTGTTTAGGAACAAGGGATGTCACATATGATTCTGGAAGCTCACAAACCATATTTGGTGATCTGACTCCTATATCTGACTATTTTATTGCTTTAGTAGGAATAATTATTCCAAGAGCAAAGTTTTAAATTACATATGCATTTAAAGCATGTCTAGAATGTAAAAAACCAAATATCACGTTTCTAAAATCCGAGCTGCACAAAGGATGAAAGTCATCTTAGAGAACTTATAGTTTACTTGTTTTTTGCAAATATATTTCTGAGTTTGCGATGATAATATTGAAAACATTATTATTGTTATTGAAATATAATGAAAATAATATAAGGTATATTCATTTATTATGAAATCCCTTTTAGATATTTAAACCATATTTATTAAAAAGTAAATTAATTAGATATTATTTCATAACGTTTTTGATAAATTATTGTATCAGGAAAATTACCTTAATGAATTGTATTGCTACAGGTTATGGCGAGCCGCCCAGCAATATTCAAAACTCTCTCATCTACACCCATGTCCATAATTTAAGGATAATGCAAAATCAGGCAAAGGAAGAGTTATAAGCAAAACAAATTTGACTTATTTGTAAAGCTTATATATTAAACAAAAGGTAAAGCGCAAAAAAATGATGCTATATGTTTGATATTATTAAAAAAATTAGCGATTTTTTTCTCCCTGGAGCAAATTACAAAAAAAAAAACTATTTACAAAAAACCAATATTACATGGTTGGTATGATTGTTAATAAATAGTATGTCTCCCAGACGATGCAATACAGTCCATACAACGCCTAGACATGCTGAGTATCAAATTATCGATCTGATTTTGGGGGATATTACACCACTCAAAAAGCAATGCTCTCCGAGATTCCGGTAGACATGTAGGAGGAGGTTGACGGGGGGCAACTCGTCGGCCAAACATGTCCCACACGTGTTCTACTGGATTCAAGTCCGGTGAGAATGCTGGCCAGTCCATACGGGGGATATCCTCCGATTGAAGGCATTCGCTTACGATGTTTGCACGGTGAGGAAGGGCGTTGTCATCCATAAACACAAATAGTGCGCCCATGGCTCCCCGAAACAAACGTACATGTTATTCCAGAATGACGTTCCGATAGATATGGCTTGTCATGGTACCTATTTGAACATGCAGGTCAGTTCTGGAACCCAGAATAATTCCACCCCAAACGAGCACTCCTGCACCACCGTAACGGTGTCGTTCGATGATGTCTTCTTGGTGGTAACGGGTACCTGGAGCTCTCCATATGAAAGTCCGGCGAGAATCAGACTGCAAGCTAAACCTGGACTAGTCGGAAAACATCACACAAGCCCATTGTTACGGTGTCCACAATGCATGCTCTCTACTCCAGGCTAACCACAGGCGACAGTGAGTTGCAGTAAGTGGAACGCATCTGACAGGTCTACGAGCATATAGACCAATCTGCCCTAAGCGTCTGTAAACGGTCTGTCTTGAAATTGTCGTACCAGTGGTTGAAGAGAGCTGACGAGACAGGTCTGAGGCTGTGCTCCGCCTGTTTCGTTTGGCAGTAACTGCCAAAATACCAGTCCTCATTCGGCGTTGTAACTCTGGGGCGACCTGTGCTGTAACGTCTACGATTATCTTGGAATCGTTGCCAAAGCCTGGAGATGACACTCTGGGCAATTCCAATTCATCTGATACTTCCCGTTGGGTACGCCCACATTCCAGACGGCCGATAATTCTACCACGTAAAAAATCATCCAAATGCGTCCTTTGTGTCATAACTATTCGGTTATTGCACTGAAATGCTTATAAAGCGCCTGCGAACAATTTTATTTCTTTGCCTGTTTTCCTTATATATATCACTCTTTTACACTCTCCTCATTGTGACGTACCATCGGTGTTATCTGGTTACTTCGTGAAATTTTACAGATGATATATTTATTTTAGAGTTCGATTTCCGCGTGACTCCGAATTATCCTTAATTTATGGAGTAATTCACGGAGTTTTCATGGCTTGGAGGGGACTTTAACTGCGATCTTCCTCCCTGTTAACGATGACTGCTTTGCTGAATGTTACATTTTTGATCATTTCAGCAATGTGAATTGGTAACACACATTGAGAAATTATACTCAGATGGGATAGAATACAAACTATTAATATTTTCTTTTATGAATTAACATGTTGTATGCAATTAAGAGGATAACACTTATCTAAATATTTATTTTGTTCCAATCGGGCATATTAAAAACTCATAGTCTTTGTTTGTTTATATCCATTTATATCTATGCAGTACTCATTTATATCCATAGTCTCATATCATGTTTAATGTTTGATAAAACATATATATGAAATTTTATCTTCACATTTTTATTGGATGATGTTTATTTTTATTCTGTTCTATAATATTATAATGAAGCGCGCGCACGCACACACACACGCAGACACGCGCACACACACGCGCACGCGCGCACACGTACACCCACCCACCCACACGCATGCACGCACATCCACCCACCAACCCACGCACACACACGCACACACTCACGCACGCACGCACGCACGCGCACACACACACTTGAAATTCTAAATAAATATGTGTTTCGTCACAATAAAGTGAATGTAAAATGAATATCATCATTTATTATCTGCTTTGAAAAGAGGTAAATAAATAATGATTTGTTCTTATTAACTATTACTATATTATTGGTGCTGTTACTATATTTATTGGTGCTGTTTCTGATACTGTAAACTATATTATATAGTGATGATAGTACAACATTTACACATTTTAGAGACATACTTTATTTATACTATTTTACAACTCAACTTGCTCCTTTTTTATATAATTTAATTCTTTTCTTACTTTTATTAATTTTTTGCAATGCATGGAAATATTTTTAAGACTTCTATTTATGCGCCAATGACAGAGCGAACAGTAAAATATAGTTTTTAACAATAACATAATTAAACAGCATATATACTTTTACTCCGCCAAGAACATCAATTTCACGAAAACTGCATTAAAAGTGAAGCAATTTTGATTTCCAAATTTGGCTACTTCTATCGAGCAAACCTAGAGTTGGTCGGTAAATTGTTATGTACTCCAAGTTTTGGCCTTATTAACTTGTCAAGGCTAGACACAAAAGAATCTTTTCACGAAATGGGCCAGACGACGGGCTGTGACTGCAACGTAGATATCTAAAGCTTGCTCACTGGTAAGAATTAAAATCTTTTATATCATGAAATTATAAAATGCATGAATTTCTTTCCAGGGTCCGAATGTGTTCATGGCACGTCCCGTCGCCAAGTTTCGAAAAACAAGGTCTTCTCTATGTCCGATACTTGCCTGACATCTGGATGCTCCAAAACAGGTGACATTTATGTTTTCATGACTGTAGTTTCTTTTAAAATCATAATAGAAGGCTTATGTTGTCCCAAACAAGTACGATTGTTAATGAAAGTAGGTTTGATTTATATCTCAAAACGATATTTCTTATTATCAATATTTTATAGCAGGGTTTCCAACCATTTTGTCCCTAACAGCAGATTCTAGAATATCTGTGATACGGTGAGCAACATTTACTTTTCCACGGTGAATTTATAGTTGGATAGAGTTAATAATACATAAAAAAAAAGAGATCGATCACATTTCGCTTTGTGTTGATATTTGTGTTGGATGCAATTTCTGTTTCTCAAAAATTTAGAGGGTTTCCAAAATAACTATAGCTAACGCTCCCTGGTATGTGAGAAATTCTCAGATGCACACCGAAATAAAAGTCGAAAATTTTCCGGATCACATTCTCATTACAGCGTACAATTTCTTCAGCAAAATGAAGATTTCGCAATACACTGCAATTATATGAATTATCGAATACGACCCCACAATCGAAAATACAGTAAAAAGACGGAGAATTATTCACCATAATGGTAATAATTCACCATTAGTAATTTTGTGTATATCCTGTTATGTGTTTCATTCTGCTCAAGAATCTGTTTACTCTAGATCGCGTTTCTTATACTATCATGTAAGTGAGATCTTTATGCAGACTATCAGCTCAGTAGAAAAGCAATTTCTGGAAACTTTAGCTCCGAGTTTTGCACTTGAGCCCGGCAACATTGAGTGCCAATTATTATTCTGTAAATATTTTTGCGTTATGTCTATGTTTTACTGAAAATTTGTTTTTCACTTTCACGCCAACAGAGTGCGGCACTAGGAATCTCAAAATTTCATTTTATGTATTACGTTCCTTGATTTTTGTCACTCTTACAATATTCTCTTTTCGCGCTTTCGAATAACTGTGCAATCGCACACAATTTTTAAATAGTGTGAAAGGCCCTAAGGCACCATTATGATGAACTAATAAATACATCCTAATGTAGAAGCCAGTAGAAGAAAGAAGTTATAAGCTCCTAGAATTAGTTGATGTTCTTTTATCACTTACGGAGAAATGCGTATATAACTGCGAAATATATGTGTAATGTTTTAATACGTAGGTGAAGGAATCCGGTACTTTAATTTCTGGCATTCGAAGACAAACATAATTTTATTGCAGGGCACGGGTTTTAAAGTATGCCGTCTTCTTAGACGAGTAAGCAGCAGCGTGGATGAGGAGCTTCTTGCCAGAAGGAAAGCTTAAACGAAACGGGACGCTGCAATTCAAAGGAAGAAGGGAAGGAGTCAAAAGTTTAGTTTGAGTTAAAAAGTTTTGATTTACAATTATTTTAATTGGACAGGAGGTATCTTCATTAAGCGTTACGTAACATGGAAAGATTTTGAATTTAGGAGAACAGATGAATTTAGAGGGGCAAATATCAAATTTAGAATAGTAAATTTCAAGGTTATCAATTATTTTTAAAGCAGCCTTCGTATTTTGTTATAACTACATATTCGTTTTACTGCTAAAGTTTCTGTCTATATGTAACTGTTTTACCATCAGCCTTAATATTTCTTATATTCTTTTCCAGATGAGGGAAAATTTACTGACATCTTAGTGGATTTACATCGGCTAGATTATCTCCTTAAAAATACTTCGGACTGCACCGTGTGTCGAACACCCGAATGTTTTCAAGCAGGTGATGTGAATTTGAGATTTTATTATTAGATGTTTCTTTAAAAGACATAATGGTCTTTGCTCGTCTTTTAGCAAAAATATTTGCTTGTTAAAAAAGTGTTACATTTGCAACGAAACCGAGTTCCAATTTGTAGATATCTTTTATTTTTTTGTATGGAAGTATGATTTTCTCGCGTAGTAGGACACCGCCAGTATTCGCTTAGACATCGACTACTGTACGGAGATGGTCGTTTATAGAAATTTGAATGTTTTATTTGAACGAGCATATTTTTTCTTTGTTTGAGATCTATAGCCTGAAACAACAGAACTAGTAAGAACTAATAACTTGAATTTTGCCGACGTATTAGAATATCTTAAGCAGTTTTAGATTTAATTAAAATTTTATTTATATTTAAATTATATTTTATTAAATTTTATCATATTTAAGATTAATTTATGTTGCTACTAAGGAACTGAAGTACATTTCTATGGAAGAAAGAAGTGAAATTTATTTACCAGTGTTCTATTCAATGTTGGTTATTTCATTTTAAATTTTCTTAATTTCCGTTCTTAAATCTACAATTCTCAGTGAAATGACAGACTGAAAGAATTAAAATTTGTTTTGATGATATTTCAATCTACTTTCTGAAATTTCATTTAATCCTTGCTCTGCATTAATTTATCTTTTGTCTAACGTAGTTACATTGCATGATTGTTACTTTTTACTATTCTGTTAAAAATGCATTTAGTCTTGTTTTAGGATGTGTTAATTATCCATGCAGATAATATAAAGCTGCTAATGACATAATAAACACTACAGCATCTCTGAGATTGTGAGTACCAAATGGTAATCCCACAATTCTCTAATGAATTGAATAATGTTTAAAATTAAAATGATCAACCGACGTACCAGTGTCCTGTACAATGTTCAATTCTTGTTTTCAATCCTCAATAATCTGTCTCGAACAATTATTTTTATGGGTTACGATTAATGTTAACTTTCGTCGAGCACATGGAGAGACATAAAAGGTTTTGACTGTTCAATTGCCCGTCTTAAATAGTTTTTGGTTACTCTCATTTTTGAAAAATTATTTTTAAACGTAAACTTGAGCAGCTGAGGACATCTGTAGCAGTTTGAAATCGAAATGTCAATTTATTTTCATTTTCTTACTTACATACGCATATTTTAAAATATAATGTTTTTAATTTTTTTTAATATTCTGAATGTGCCGAGGTTACAATCATATTTCAGTGCTTCAGATTGGCAAGGAAAAAAAGAACCAAAACATTTAAAATAAAATATATTATTGATGTTATTTCCGAGTATTTCTTTTACAATATAAGATAATACGTAATTATTACTTCTGGAATGCCACCAACTGCAGCTACATATCCACCATACACATTTTTCTCTCTTCACCTTTCTGAATCATATTTCCCAAGAGGTTGATGTCACTGCTAAGGCTAAATTTTATTATTAAGAATAATAATTAAAATAAATAATAACTAAAGTAAACAATAACTGAAGTAGGCAACTCATGCCTTAAAACTCATTCATCTTATAATCCTATGATGCCTTAAAGCTAACGTTAAAGCAGTTTACAGAATGCAAATCGTAAAATTAGATCATAATAATAAGGCGTATAACATCCTATGGATTGCATTAACGAAATCTAAAAATTCACTGTTTTAAATACATAAAAGTAGCATTTTACCTGTTTTACAAAATCTAGTGAAGTAAAAAAGAGCTATGGCAACACTTAACACTCTGTAAACATGAATATTGAACAGCTGACTTGCGTTCATAGCACACACATTCGCCTTTTATAATATAAAATTTCTGAACAGATTTTTTAGCATAATTGTTAACTGCATAAATGAAAATTATAATTTTAAATACATAAATTTTCTCGCAGTGAAATATTGTGTAAACTGGAAAACATCAAAATATTGCAAAAGCACATTACCTTTTGAATGAAATCAAATAAAAGAAGATTAGAGAACATAAATTACAAAATTCTGTTCGGAAGTCCAGTTCTAAAATGGTTAATGAGTTTTTAAGTGGTTAACTTGCATTAATGTCAATTTCACTTTTATAATGTTGAAAATAAATTATCATCAATTAACAACATCCGTTAAATGTTGTTCGAAGTTGTTAAAACCGTTGATTAACAATAACGCTTAAGTAATTAAGTTTGAAACAAAAGTTGTCTGATCTGCAGTCTTATGCTTCAGACATATTTTCACCCTACACAGGAGAAAAATTAAGATGCTGATATTAACAAATGATCGTCAAATGTGTAAATGCATAAAGATAATAGGATATTAACTAGCACACAGACCCACAAAAGCTGAATTGAACTAAGTCTCAAACGGAGTGGGTAAATTTAGTGCTGTACTATGATGAAAACACTTGTTACGATGAGAAGCTCAGAGAGTATCGTTGCGAAGAGGCTGAGGACGGGAGTGAATCTGCCTTCTTCCCTAGGCGAGTGATGGATTTTGTAAGTAGCCAGCTTTAACAGTGTTTTGAAGGAAAACTCTTAATGATTTGAAAATGACGAGTTTAGAAGTGGGTATGAGAATCTTTAAAGTAAATTTTACAAAGTTAAACTTTGAAAGCGATAATGTCTGTGAATACTTTGAATGAGTCACAACACAGTGAAATTAGTAGATCTTAATTTTAAAAGTTTAATTTATATTACTGCAGAGACAAAAGCATTTCTCATCGTTAAGCCAATAAAATCACAGAAGAGGCGGGATCTTTCCGCATTTTCTTCTGATTAAATAAAAAAAATCATCTACCGTCCTGTGGGTAAACCCACGCAAATTTAGCACGCATTATTTAGACACTAAATGCCAAATTGTCTATAAATTAAAATGAATGCTGGACGAACACATAATTGTGTACTGAATTTCAAATTTCGTGTAGCTAAAAATTAATAAGAAGCCTTCTATACATAATATCAGTAGTTATTTCAAATACAGTTGTAAATTTGCATAAATGCAGATACATTCATCCATTCACATACATATAAAAGATTAAACATATATATAGTTTTAGAAAGTAGTACTAGAACAAGCGAGACCTATTTCGTTAAGAATTTTGTCCATAGAGCTGCAAAATTTAATTTAAAGATTAGAAAAAGGAGTAAAATTCTAAAAGCTATAGCCTAAAAGTAAATTTGATACAAATTTACTTTGATCGTAAAATAAGATAATACAAATTTACTTTTAGATACTTAAATTTGATACATACACATTACATTACTTACATTTGACAAAAATTTACTTTTAGATTTAGCTTTTGGAATTTTACTCATTTTTCTAATCTTTATATATATGTAGGATGAGGTTAGGATTAATAACGAAGAAAGATAGTGGTGTTAAGTAACTTTTTTAATAATGAAATAATAAGCGTGAGGATGATATGTACAGCGAATAGAATGAACGAAAGTAAGATGAAAAATGAGGTGAAAGTTTCAGTTCATTATCAAAATAGAGTAGTATTCCTCATCAAAGAAACGATAAAGTCCTCGAACACTATCATCAATGCTTCTTCGTAACAGCCAAGCCTCATCTGGCTGAATCCTCTCAATTTTCTCACGCAGCTTGAAGAATCATCTAACTGCTGCTGCCGTTGTCAGATGTGGGATGATGGGAGAAGTTGTAGAGACGAATGACCACATATATATACAGGGTGATCATAAGAAAACTTCCTTGATGAATGCCTAGTGACCTATCCGCTTAAGCAATCGAAAGAAAGGAAATTTTAGATAAATTATTTGAAGGTATGCGCTTAAGATTGTGAAGATTTGAAACAGAGCTCTCACGGGTACGGAAATTTCGAAATGTTTTCATTGTAACATGAAAACATTTCGAAATTTCCGAATAGGAACACCCGCTTTTTTCCCGCGCAAGTAGACCAGAGAACTGAAAGCGATAAATGGCATTGGAACCATGCTCCTATGAAGAAAACAGCCGGGTGAAACATTTGCAAAGAAAAGCATTGTGAAGGACAGTGAAAACACAAGAGAAGAAAGAGGGAAAAGAAACTTCTATTAGAATTACAAGTTTTCAACTCGTTCCCTTTGTAGAAAACGAACTGCATGCGGGAGATTGTTGATAACAGTGATGAACGTGATATCTCAGAAGGAATCTACATAACTTCACTTTTTATGGCATTTTTCAATTTTGACAAATTTCGTGGATTTGATGAATACATCGTAAATTTCAGATAACCACCTAGAACCAGAAATCATTCGGAGTGAGGTAGGGGCATCACAGTGGCCATGAAATTGCAAAGCTGCGGGATATGACTCTATCTTGAAACCTT
The DNA here is from genome assembly GCA_000611955.2 of Stegodyphus mimosarum. Classification (NCBI taxonomy): domain Eukaryota; kingdom Metazoa; phylum Arthropoda; class Arachnida; order Araneae; family Eresidae; genus Stegodyphus; species Stegodyphus mimosarum. The sequence goes on from KK120865.1 coordinate 276,956, forward strand.
GTACAGGTTGAAAACATGTAATTCCATTAAAAGTTTTTTTCTTATCATCTTTTGTGTTGCCGTTGATTCTTTACAATGCTCTTCAATGCAAATGTTTACGCCGGCAATCATGCGTGTATGTTTATGTTTACTTTTTATGTAACCCTGTATGTTTATGTTACGTCATATGTGTTTATGTCGGCAATCGTACGTGTATTGTTGCAATGCCATTTGTCGATTTCCAATGCATTGATCAGTTTGGGCAGGGAAAAAGTGAGTGTTGTCATCCGGAAATGTTGGAATTGTTCACTTTAATCAGGATGATTTAAATCATAACAATTTCGCGCGCATACATTCAAATAAATATATCCGAAATTTATTTCTGTAGGTTGAGCTGAGAAGTTGTTAGATGTTCATGTGCCTGTGAAGTTTTTTTATGACCACCCTGTATACATATTAACCCTTGCTACGTATTTACACAAAAGACTAATATATTAAGCCATCTATCTACATATAATATGTATATTATATATATTATTTGCTTTATTCTTCCTTTTACTGTAGTTCTGTGCAGATTTCTTTTCATTTTGAGTTTTAGTTTGTGATTTTCGCTTTGTATACGTTTAACTAATGCAAATCCGATTAGAAAACATATGAAAATTTATAAATAGCATGATGAGTTAATTTTGTAATTATTAAACATGCATTCTTACAATCATGCTTTGCCGTCCATCTCGTTCACTTTAATTTTTAATCTCTTGAAAATGCAAAGAAGAACAATTTAATTTTCTTCTTTTCCTTCCTTCCCGTTAACACACACAAGATCCACACAAACTATTCAAATAACAAACACATAAATTCTTCTAATGTGAATATTCTCCATTTTAGCGTTAAATTTACTGTTTATATATTACACATTCATAGAAATATTGCCTCTTTTTTTCTAGCCTTTCTAGAAAGGGAAGTTTCAAGTTCTTTTGCAACTTAGAATTTGGAATCATTATTGAGGAATGAAGTTATTCTTATGTAATTGCTGAAGTTTCTCTTTCTCTCTCCAATCTTCTAGCTGCCCATGTCTTATCCAATTTAGATGAAACTGTGAATCCTTGCGATGATTTCTACCAATTCGCCTGCGGGGGGTGGGAGGAAAGACATACCATTCCGACGGGCAAAGATCACGTTTCCGTCTTTTCCGAAATTGAAGATGATATACCACACCAGCTCAAAGGTAAGTAAGTAGGCTTAGAATTTTGGAAATAATTTGTATTAAGCACGACTGATAATATTGGTCTAACAAGACTAATCAATATAATTGTAATTTTTCTCCTAACACTGTAAAACGCTTTCATATCCTTTCTTGATATCGATGAATTATTGTATTGTTTTATGAAAGCTAATGGTCAGATGCGCAGATTAGAAAAGCAATAATGGGAAGTTAAAGACTGTGTAGCATTACATCTCCTTTTGAATGAGCACACATACACACGCACACAAAAATTTCTAAAAGAATTTTAACCTTGAACCAGAGGGTTTTCTTAAGGTTTTACACACTTTCGCCGAACATCACAGGTTACCAGTGTGTTCTTAGACTCACTTCTGCTCATACATTTTCTTTTATTATCTTTTTAATTTCATTACTAAGCATGAATTTCTTGGCACTTGCGCCGCATAAAATTCAACAGCGAAATAACAAAATATTTAAAAACAATCTAACTTTAGAATTCCCGATAGAGTGTTAGGGGTTGCCATGCTTTTTGATTTTAATATTTGATATATTACTTCTTTAAAAACTGGCAACTCGCGCGGTCAGCCGTATATAATAGCTATAAAAAAAAGGAAAAAAGTGCATAGTGATTTTAATAACTCCAAGCTAGTGCCATTTAATAAAAGCATTTAATATTTAATATTAGATATCTCAATTAAATCTGAAAGTTAAATATCTTAAGCTTTACTGAATGGTAACAGGCTGATTTCGAAAGGAGATACCACTTCTCGCTTTCGAATCGCTGAGTTTGTTAATTAAAAATAGTTAACTTTGTACAAAATATGCAATAAATATAAAACAAATTCGCAATTCAAAATTCAGGTCTCGAGAAGCCTATAATCGGGTGGCACATATTACGTGTGTTAAAAATTTTATAGCTGTAGGTGCCATCGTTTTCCCACAGTGAGAAAAACATAACATCAATACATATAGATTCTTCATTGCATAATTTTTTTCTTAAATAATACATGGCGGTAATATTTAGTGGCAACCATTTGAAAAGTGATTCAGACACAAAAGTGTGTTTCGAGAGTACTTCTGGTGCTAAAGAAGACGAAAAGAAAACAGAAAGCTCACCGTTTTACTGTAGCAACTATGGTCTTCACACAACTGGCTGCAAAATCTAAACCATTACTGCGGTGCATAACCAGTTCTCAAACTATATTCCACTTAACATCCAATAATGAATGATGTTAGGCTAGAGTGGTTGAAAATGTCTTAGAAAGTCAGACTAAAGTCCTTTTGAATATGGTAGTTTAGGGTCTTAAGACTTAATTTAGCCTTATTTTTAACACACTCTCAGTGTCTAAATCTCAAGTAATCGAGCTATCATTCGAGACGTAATAAAACCTAATTTTTCAATCGTTCAATCGAAAGTTTATACGTTAAGTCTAATTAATTTCAAATTGGCTTTAATGATATGCACAGAAAATGTTAAATTACATATTAAGTAATTATATAAAAATATAATTTTATTAAAACGTTAAATAAAAACTATGAAATCCTCAGAAAATTTTGAAATCAGGCCGTTGGCAGTGCGTAGTCTTAGAGATAGTATTTTCGCTATTTAGGCTATTTAGTCTGTGTTAATTTAGTTTGTGTTTCCAGAAAGAATGCTCTTTGATTTCATTTAACTACTCTGATTGATTGCCTTCTTCGTGAGACAACGGTCTTCTCCATTCTACTCAAAACAGGTCTCTCCATTTTTCTCCATTCTAGTGACAAAACAGGAGAACTGTTTTGTCACTAGGGGACTACAACTGACTACAAGTGATGAGCTTATGAGGCTCTACTGGAACGTTATTTTAGTTACTTAGCTTTTCTCTCTTCCCTTATTTCTGTTTTCTGCCAGAATGTTAATTTAATTTCGAGTGATATACAAATTAGGGTAGAAATATTAGCTGGTGTGTCAATTACTTCAGATAGAGCGTGTTCAGCCGTTCAGCCACGTTATAAGGTTTCAACTGTAATCTCTTGATCTTCTTGCTAAACATACGCTGTGAAACCCTATGTAGAGGACAGTGAGCAAATCTAGGCTATGTCCTTTAGTGTTGAAGAACTACAAGTCAGAAGGAGGGTTTAAAGGACCCTTTAATTCAAATAATTACAACTCTCCGACTTGAGAGTAAGCCACTACTTGGGCTGAACTAAAATAATATAAAATAAAGCGTGTTAACAATTCAATTTCCTAAGTTTAACTTTAAGCAGGACGGCGAAGGAAGCCTAACTCTCAACGAAATGCAATAATGCGAATTTCACGAGTAAGAACTAGTAAATGCAATTGCCTATGAAGGCGAACTTTCACTAGACAGGAAATATTTGCGCGCACAACCTTACGGCGATAAATCCAAGACTCTGTCTCTTTTTCCTCGTCAACTCCTGCCTTTTAAACTGCTATCAGATATCTGTGATTTGCATAAATATCTCGCTCTCGCTAAATTCGGGAAGCAACTGAAACTTCGAGATATCGATAGGAAAGTTTAAACTACACTCACGTTTGTGAAAATTGCAACACCAAGAAGGAATCGTCATAATTGAATGCAATTTAATACACAGTTGAGTGGTAGTGGTACAAATAAATGATTAAATGTTCAAAGCAAACAAACAAGAACAAGAGATCAGAATCAGTATTTTGTGTGGCCACCACGCGCCGCAATAAGTGCTGCTACACGACGTGGCATGGAGTCAAACAAAGTTTGAATGTCTGACTGAGGAAGAGCATTCCATATCGTTTGTACGCGTACCCAAAGTTCGTCTGCAGACGCAACAGGACGAGGATCACGAGCAAGACGCCGACCAATGACATCCCACACATGTTCAATTGGCGACATATCCGGGGAACACGCAGGCCAAGGAAGAAGCTGTACCTGCTGCGCTGCAAAGAAGGATTTAACAATCCGAGCAGTATGAGGGCGGGCATTGTCCTGTTGAAATACAGCGCCTGGCAAGCTTTGAAGGAAGGGAACAGCTTCGGGCTGTAGAACTTCACGGATATACCGGTTGCTGTTCAGATTGCCCACAATTCGTAGCAATTGAGATCGTCTATGATATGCTATGGCGCCCCAGACCATAACTCCGGGTGTTCGTCCACTGTGGCGTTCGATAATGCACTCCGGAAGGTGGCGTTCACCGGCATAGCGTCTGACACGAATGCGGCCATCATGGTACCACAAATTAAAGCGGGATTCGTCAGAAAACACGACATGCTGCCAATCAGCACGCCAGTCTCTATGCTGATTGGCCCATTGTAGCCGCAGGCGGCGATGGTCGTGCGTTAGGGGGATCCTGTATAAAGGAGTCCGTGCGCGCAGTCCACACTGCAGCAGACGTCTACGAATTGATGAAGCACACAATGAAACACCTGTAGCTATTGACCACAGTGCTGCCAATTGTCTAGAGGAAGCTGTACGGTCCGTCCGCGCCATGCGGACCAGGTGTCTATCATCGCGAGCTGACGTCACATTTCGGGGTCCACTCCCGGATTTCCGAGTTGTCCGACACTCGTCCGTCCACTGCTTCCAAACGCGCATCACTGTGCTGCTGTTACGCTGCACACGAGAGGCTACTGCACGATACGACAATCCAGCTTCACGAAGGCCGATGATTCTCCCTCGTTCAAACTCTGTAAGTTGTTCAAATCTCGCTCTCTTTCGTCGACGAGGCATAAGTACAGATTGAGTTAACGTTTACCACTAGCAGATAACCACCGATAACCATACACGCCTCGCTACAGCCGTCTATTTATTCGGATCCATCAGCCGTTCAGAGGGCGCTGTTCAGCATACGCATGCGCTACGGATTTGCAATTCTAATCATTTGCATATCATGCGCTACTTTGCATTTCCTGAAAATTTCAGCTCACTAGCGTAAGTCCTTCATGGTGTTGCAATTTTCACAAACGTGAGTGTAAAAATAACTTGGTTAGTTAAAATAATGAATGCTACAACGTTGTTCGCTGATAATTAAGCTTGCTATTTTGCGGCCGTGCATTATAATTGCCGGTTTATATACGTCGGTGGTAGGGGTAAGAGCCAACTCGGTTGATTATTAAAAATAGTTTCAGTATTATAATTCTATTTTGAGTTGTAGCCTATTGGCTAAATTTTTAAGCACCAGGAGTGCCGTCTGTAAATTACTTCTAGAGTTGAATAAAAGGGTCTTTTGATCCTTCCCACGTCTTGTCATTGATACAGTTTGAACTTGGCAAACTTGGCTTGAACTTGTTTTGAACTTGCCAAATAGTCACTTTATAGTTCAAGTAAAGATCTGGAAAGCAAAGTAAAGCGAATTTAGCTGGAATTTTACAAGGCATTAGATAAATTAAGCTTGTTAAGACCAATATTTCTACGCCACATAAGCATAATCATTCCACTGTTGGATTACTAAACGTTAAATAATTCTAACTGCTAAACTCTTTTCTTAAATTTTATTTTTAACGATTCGAGAGTATTGAAATTTCGATAAATTTCTCAGCAGCAATTTAGCAAACTGTTTCCTTGCCTTGCAAAACTGAAAATAACCTTCATCTGCTCTTTTATAAAACATTTTGCCGTAGTTTTTGGATAAATTTCTCAATAATTTACACCGATTGAGAATTTTCTAAAATACACGTAAATATTTCACAACCGAATAGAAATATGGTTGAAAACCTAGCTATTAATGTTTATAATTACGTAATTCCTTGCAAGCAAATGATTAATATAAATAAAATTTTTGACATATTATTTTATATCTATTTTCAGATCTCTTAGAGGAGAATGTGGGAGCCAAAGCAGAGCATTTTATTCGAATGACAAAAGAAATTTATAACTCCTGCATGGATCTCGGTAAGCCCAATTTCGAATTAGACCTTTCTTCTTTTAATTTGGCATCATATATGACAGATTTTATCAGAATGCGTTTCGTCTAAATATCTTTAGAAAAATTATAAATTAATAAAAGTGAAATTCCTTGAAGACCCATAATTTATTTTTGCCAGTCAATCCTTCCACACCGTCTTTTTTTGTGTGGGTGGTAATGTTAAATCTAGTTAGCTATTAAGCTACCTTTACTTAACATTCCTGCGTTTTAGAAGAATTCTCTCTTCACAATTCCTAGACATTTAGATTTCAGGAACGCAAACAAAAGGTAAACTTAAACTAAAGAATTTACTGATAGCTAAAACCTACAATGCAACTAAAATTTAACGAAAATTATCTACAACCTTCTGGGACTCATATATTCAAATATTTAGATATGTAGAACATCTTACTAATCAGTCTCCAACTACTTCAGCTTTAAGTGTCTATTCCTACGCGTTAATACAAATAAAATCACTGACCGAAACTCTGACTGGCACTCAGGGAACATCTCAGAAGCAATTTTCTAGAGAAATTTTGGTGACATGAAAGAATCGGCTAACTTAATTGCCAATTTTTTTAACATGCAAGCCATTTAACTTTTAATCTATTTTCAGTATTGTTACGGTTTTACGGGTTTGGGGATTTGGATTGATTCATGACAACACTTAATGAATAGTGAAAACACAATTTATTAGTCAGTATTACTCAGGACAACTCCAAAAACACGTTTACAGTCATCGATCAACTACGAGAAACGTCCTGAAACAATCAGCAACACAGCCTTCAGGCTATCACGGTGCAGACAGCTTCAAGGAAAAGAACTAGTACAGCTTCCGACTCGATCGTTCTCGGAGCTCAATGTACTCTCGAGGCTCTCCACGCTACAACTCGCGATGCACTCGATAGCCTCAACGATGCACCAATTCGCCGATATACTCGACGACTAACTCGATATTACACTACTACTTCGTGTACAGGCAGAGTTTATATAGCTTTTGGCCTGTCTTCGAGAACGCTCTGGGCGAAACCGGTAAGAATTCGTTCCAGAACTTTCTCCATTCATCTACGACATGCCGCCCATTTGTCGCCAAACGGGGGATCTCGCGCCAAATATGGCAACCCTGCCCTTTCTTACCATTTTCTGGCAACCCTAAACCCGCTTTGCGGGGAAGCTATCTTACCGCAGCTGGGCTTTTCATAACAGCATTAAGCTATCCACTTGATATTATTGCGTTTTTACAGGGACTGAATGCATACAGAACAGATGATAGCTTCATAAAATTTATTTTAACAAAAGAAACTACAGTTCTGACACTTCCCGCAAAAGTACTCGCACAGGTCTTCTTAGTAGGACAGAACATAATTCAGTAGTTACTACTTCAAATTACTAATCCCGTTAAACACAACGTAATGCAGAGCGCATCCAAAGAGAGAAGCTCGCAAGGAGATCTCTCAATACTTGATACTCTTAATAAGTCAACTCTGGACTAAAACTGAGAACTGATACTCTCGGTCTTACATAGCTTTACCGGTCCTTGGAAATCTTTAGAACCTTCCATTTTTTGAAACTACTGGATTGCATATAAAGTTTTTATATAAGGGCTAGGTAGGGTTACAGTTACATATGGGGATCAATTACACTTTTTGAATTATAGGACTAATTACAGTTATACAGGGGCCGAACCATAATTTTGCCATATGCATGCCAGATTTGGCGATGTTTGATAATTTCTCTCGAAATCTGGTGACAAAAATAAGTTAAATTAGATAAAACCATTGCCGGCTAGGCAATATCTCACCAATTTGACGAAATAGTCATTTACCTCAATGTTAAATAGACTTGCTCCTGTAATTTTGATTTAAATTGATTTGAATTTTTCCGGCAGAGTTTGTCTTTAGAGGCATTTTATGTTACATTATACAAAAAGTATTACAATTTTACATATAATTTGACTGAAAGAATTTACACTTATACAAAATTCGTACAATAAAAGATTCGTAACAATATTATGGATTCAGTATTTTTTTTACTTTTAAAATATTTACCATTTTTAACTTATAATCAACTGGAAGTTAAATAGTAAGTTTTGAAGATATGTGTAATTTGATTTTCAAGCTCACTTTAAACGGCATGATATTTCTCTTGCATTATGCTTTCTCTTGTAAAATGTTAAGCATTTAAACGTTTCATGAAATGCAAAATAAGCAACAGTTTCTTCATAATATCGTTCATTCTTTAGTATCCTTCATTTATTTTCTTTATAATATTTTAACCATATTTAACATGCCACGAATTGAGAAAGAAGTAGTAGCACTTTTTGCAAGATCACGGAGTTTTGCATACTGATCGAAAATGTACCAATCGTCGCCAAATGAAATTATTTATTGGGAAACAAATATATGAAAATACAATGCGAAAAGCTGCAGAGGATAAAAGAATCTTCATGCTGATAATTGGTTTATGGTTCCAGGATTTCTTTTTTTTACCGCTTTTCATTTCATATATCGTCAAGATCAAGAACAAACTTCCACCAGATGGTGCAATATGCACAGTTAAATAAAAAAAAAATCTGAAATGTTTCAGATTTTAAATTACGTCCAAAGGGACGTTTATTTAACATTTTGTGTCTTACCTTTATTTGTTAAATACCATGTTCTTCGCACTTAAACCATAAAATTCAGTTCAACAGCAATATCGCAAAATAATTTTAAATTGAGCATATCTTTAGAAATTTCGGTACACGCTCTCACGCGCTGGAGATAAAAATGTTTTTCTGTACAACGTTGGTATTGCTGGCTTTGAAATCTTTGAGTTTGTTAATGAAAAATTCGTTAAAGTTTTAGAGAATATTGTTACGAATTTCACATTTATTTGGCTATTTATTTAGAACTGTAATTAAAATTCCTTTTTATTTTCCCGTGCAACGCACGCAGACGATTTTTGAAGAGAAAGCTACGTCAAAAAAAAAAAAAAAAAAACATGCATACATTTATGCAGATTTTTCATTTTTTAAAATTTAATGCAGAGAGATAACATTTAGTGGCAACAATTTGAAAAGTGATACGCCATTTTTGTGTTTCCGACGCAAAATCGCAAAACGAAAGTAATAGTCCTTCGGGACTAAATCCCTTTGGACTAATAAGTGAAAACACAGTGATTGATTGGAACAACAATATGACAGAAGTTTGTTGATTGGTTTTGATCAAACACTCGTAAGGTAAATTTGGTGGACCTGAAAAATTCAGGATTAACGAAGATCAAATTCAGATTACGAAAATCTATCCTCAATCGAAAGAATAATACGTGTGGAATTTTGCCGAAATAATTGTTTTTTAGAGGAACCCTTAATATGACGAAAAAATGTTTCTTTTTGTGGACAGAGACATCAAAACTCTGAAGGAGAGGATACCAGATCACGTATATTGCGGGAAAAAAAACAGGGAGGGTCAGTTTTATATTTTCCGTTCTACTGGCCGATTGAAAAAATTCAAATTGCGTTTTTCATGTCTCAAAAGCGCAACTTAAAATTTATATTAGATTTATATATACAATTGTTCTAACAGAGGTATTTTAACACAAAATGGGTCTTTTTCTGAAATAACATACCAATTTTTTTCCATATTTCGATTCTACGACACAAATTATGCCTTTAAATTTTGTAAAATTTGGTGCGAAATTTAACTTGGTTCAAAAATTTAACTTGGCGAATTTTTTTCAGTTTGCACTAAGAATGCTTGCACCACTTGGCGAACTTTTTAATACATGGCAACCTATTTTCCTATTCCTTCCAATGTGCATGAGAGGAAAAAAAGTCACATTGTTCCTATTTTTTTACATTGCGCATGAGCAGAAAAAAGTCACATCGTTCCTACTTTTAAATAATTTTAGCAAAGTGCGCAAACCACATAAGATGTTATTATCGCTTTCAACAAATATGACAAATTTGAAAACGGGCCAACATATAAATGCACGTATATCTTCTGAAATTTTAAATAAAAAGCTGGAATATTTTGCAGGTATGCTTAAAAACACATTTACTTTAAGATGATCGTCAAACTTTTATAGGTTATAATTCAAATTTTTTTTCCAAAAATTTATAAAAATTATTTAAAAATACAAATTTTAAAAGTAAATCATAAAAAATGGGTGACTTTTATTTGGAGTGAACCTAAATTTTGAACTGTGAAAGAAGGAATAAAATAGGTGTAATAAAAAAAGAGATATTAAAATAAATACATACCAAATTGAATTAACATTAAAGAGCTAAAATTTTGAGAGCTAATTTTTTAAATACTACTTGGGCAATTTTTACAAAACTTGGCAATTTGGCATAATTTTAGTCATAGAATCGACATATGGAAAAATTGGCTTGCCACTTCAGAAAAAGGTTCGATTTTGTGCAAAAATACCTATAGTAGAATAATACTATATATAAATCTAATACATATCCTAAGTTGCGGTTTCGAGATATGGAATACGCAATTTGAATTTCGTCAATCGACCCAGTAGAACGGGAGATATAGAACTGTCCCATTTTTTTCGCATTGTACATAATAGGAATACAATGTACGCTGCTGGTCACCGAACATGCAACACCCTGAAGGAAGCATGCAAATAACATGTAATTTACAACATGCACTATCGGAGGTAACATATGCAAATGATTAGAATTTCAGCGCAGACGCACATCACGCGCGCCTGTGGCGCCACTTCAAAGCGCTATTTAAGGCTTGGAGTTTTTGACGATTTCAAGTTCGGCAATTGTGTTTTTCTTGTGGTTTTTTTAAAAAAAAAAGATCAATTATACCTCATAGTAAACAGAGATCATCGTTTGATCAAGTATCCGAGTTCGACAGAGGGAGGATTACCGAGAATGTGGATTATCTTTCAGGGAAATTGGTAGTCGTATTGGACGAAACCAAACAACTGTAATGCGGATATGTGACCGTTGGATGCAGGAGGGTACGACGGACTGATGTGTTAGATCGCATCCACCTCAGTGCACCACTTCACGTGATAACAGGAACAATGTGCGCATGGCAGTGACGGATCGCTCAGTCACATCACGAACCATAGCACAGCACATTCAGTCTGTAATGCATCATGCAGTGCCTGCGCGAACCATTCGACAACTTTTACAGCAGAGTGGTCTGTTCGCAAGACGTCCATTGCTTCGTCTACCCTTGACGCAGAACCACAGACGTCTCCGCCGACGGTGCGATGAAAGAAGGATGAATGGCGGCAGAATGGAATGAAATTGTTTTTACTGACGAGTCACGCTTCTGTCTGTAACACCACGATGGTCGGATTCGAGTCTGGAGACACCGTGGAGAGAGGATGCTGAACAACTGCGTTATGCACGCCACACAGATCCTGCACCGGGTATTATGGTATGGGGCGGTATTGGATATCACTCTCGCACTCCTCTAGTACGCAATGCCGGTACTTTAAACAGCCAGCGCTACATCTCCGAGGTGTTGAAGCCAGTTGTCCTTTCTTACCTTCAGGGCTTGCCCACTGCCATATTTCAACAGGGTAATGCGCGAACACACGTGGCACGCATTGTCCAAGTGTCCTTCGTCAATCGCCAGATTGAATTGTTTCCCTGTCCAGCTCGCTCTCCGGATCTTTCGCTGATAGAAAACATGTGGTCCATGGTTGCAGAATATATATTCTTTCTCACATTTGCAGTTTTTTGTTTTTTAAACGTGATATAATATTTTCTAGCTTTCACCAAATTCATTTTAAATATCGCCAGATTTCTTTTTTAACAAGGAAATATTCTGAAGAGTTGCTACAACTTTTCAGGTATTAATTCCCTCGTTATTTCAATCAGCATAACCTTTCATGCTGATGCTGGCTAACGGAAGAAACAGAATACACAGGAATTTGTAAATCGTCATTTTTTTTCCTATTAAAGGATGTTCGTGAATGTCTTGTAAATTTTTCTTATATTTCTTTCCCAATTGAAATTTTTAAGCGGAGCCATAGCTACAGATTTAGTCTATTTTTCAATCTATATATTAGGCGTTTCATGAATGAAAAATTATTTTTTCACAAATACCTTATTAAGAAAGCCATCGTAATAATTGGGCCAACAGTCAGGAGAAATTTACATCAAGAAATAATTTTGTAGTGTCCTACAAAGCTTAAAAGAAATGAAAAAACTCTTCACTCTAGAGCTGTTTCCTGAAGTTACTCCGGAGGGTTTATGAGAGTTTGAGGACTACCGATTTATAAAATATAATTTTGAGCATTCTATCTGTCTTACATCAGGAGTTACGTACACCATAGCTGGAAAATTATTGATCTGTAAACTATAATTTTTGACTTTCGAAATACGAAATATTTGAAGATCAATTTAATTACACATTCAAATATGATTTATTCTTTTGAAAGAAAGCTATTAATATGCGATGCTCGAAACTTATGCTAATTACTTATGCCCAGTCACTACAGCATACCGATGATTAAATTATTTCGCAAATTTATGATATTTGACTTGCAAAATACAGCCGCACTTTCAAATTTAAATATTGAAAAAAGCTCTGCAATGTTCAAACTAACAAATTAAATTGAATTTAGTTACTAAATTTCCTAACTTTTGGTCCACTAGCGGCCGTGGGGTAAAAGCCGCTGAACACTAGTAGTTCGGTCCGGGGTTCGAGTCCTGGCGAACGGGTTGGCGTATATACGTTTTCGCGGTTTTCCCCACGTGTAACGATACGGCCATCGGATACGAGGCAGTTTCCGTTCCAAAGACCTCGACGGAGCATTCCTCCCTTTCCGTGTGGTGCCTAAAGGCGGAGCATGTAATAAGTAAAAAAAAATTCATCATTTTAGTATTTACTTTTTTATGTACAATAACAAAGCTCAAATCTAGAGAAGCCATCTTCTTGACGAATTATAATCCTTAACTAAACATAATTCATATGGGTTAAATCAAATTTGAGCATTTAATTAATTAATTAATTATTTATTTATTTTTAAGCAGCAGCTGGAGCGCCTTTTCGCAAATCACTCTTCATATAAGCCAAGGAAGGAAAAATCACTGTTTAACACACTGACACATAACAACTTCGGATCGACACTTTCCTACGAACTTAGAATAGTTACTGTTGTGATAAGCTAGCAAGGAATCAAAAATTTATTAAATAATCGCAGTAGCTCTTCTGCAGTTTTGTGCAGCAGTCTTAACTAAGTCCAGTTTCTTCTAACCGTCTCTGCAAATTCAGCTTTGATCTTAAAATTTGAATAAAGAACATTTTAAATCTGGAGCCAAATAAAATGCAGCTTCGGAACCAAATAAGCTTTTAAAGTAGATAACTACTTTGCATTACTGAATGCATCCACCAGTTTTGGGTAGCTCTTCTATGAAATTCAATATAATTCTTTTTGTTCGATTATGATGAAGGTCTCTCATTGCAGTCCTTTGACATCTTCAGTTAGAATTGTGGTAATCTGTTGGAGCGTTTAACATAGGAAGGACAGGACTAAGTGTGGGAAGCGCCAACACATCGCCATTGGCAGAACTGGTGTCGCTCCTTCACACTAACCGTCTTCAGAAGAACACCTCCACGGGGCGCACTTCCGCCACCCATCAGTGTTAACTGAAAAGTTATCATCAGGGCATACATAACTTGTGGTACAGAGCATGGCCGGGAGATACAGTTGCTGGTGACAATGACATTACAATACAATACCATACATTGCAGTTAAAGGTGAAGTATAAATATGAATAAATATGTACAAATAAACACAAATAAACAAATAGAATTGAATGAAAAAACATTAAACATAAATATCTTGGTTAAGTTAATGTGATGTAATTTGGTACAGTGTAATACACATTTGGGAATTGCATAGTGGGCGTCGTCGGTTTAAGTTGATGGGTATGCACAGTGTGCAGTGTCAGTACGGATTTGCAGTTCATAAATGGTTCACAGTTCATGAAAAGTTCATGGCTTGAGTCATAGTACATACATACAGTAGAGTTTACCAGTACCAATTATGCCATTTTTTGATGTGCATAACTGTGGTCGTATTGTGTAGGTGCTAAATCAGTACTGGCTTTGATACATTAAGAGAGCGTTTAACATAGTAAAGCATTACTTTCATGACAGAGTACAAATAACTGCTCATATTTTGTAAATCCTTTAAAAGGGTGTAAAAAAATAAACGCGTGCGAGAGACTTGCTTTTTCTGTTTAAGTTAATCAAATGTTTTAACATTAGACTTAACACAAATAATACTTTTTTTTTTTAAACCCATAGTCTATGCTCATTTAACATTTCTTCATTTTTCTAGAAAGCATCGAACAGGTGGATAGCGAACCATTGAAGAAGGTTTTGAAGGAATTTGGAGGTTGGCCGGCTGTGGAAGAACGCATCGACCGGAGAGATCGCGAACCACAAAAGCACGGTTTGAAGGATCTTAGGCTGTCTGTAGAAAAAAGCAACGAGCAGGCACATCGCGAAGGAGGTTTCAAAGGTCTTAGAGATATGCTTGCTGCGAAAGAAAGCATCGATCAACCGGATCGCAAGCCATCAAGGAAGGGTTTGAAAGATTTTGAAGATTTACTATCTGCAAGAAAAAAAAGCTGGGATTCATCCTCTTTTGACTGGATGGATACTCTCTTTAAAATGCGCAAGAAGGGCTTTAATCATAATATCTTTATAAGGTTGGGTCTGACCAAAGACGGTGAATCTTATCTCTTAGAGGTAAGTATTTTTTTACATGGCTTAACGATACTGCATTTGATAATTTTATTGCTCATTTCGTTCGGAAGTAGTTCCTAAATTTAATTGTGAGCTAAACAGTTTTCGGTCGAAAAGAATTGATAAAATTTGATTTGAATTATTTACGATAGTACATGCAAAAATAAAAGTGAAATCTAGAAACAGCTTCTTAAAAATGCAATCTGTAAATTAAGAAGTAAGCCTTGAAATATAGGATTCATGAAAAACAAAGAAACAAATTCGAAATCCTATTTCGTAATTCGCAAGCATCTTCACAGAATGAGCCATTGTGCATTTGGAAGAACAGGTTTCTAGCTTTGAATAGTTCCCAGATGGATGCGATGCCATTGGTGAATGCTGAGTTGTAATTTTACACTCGAAGTAGTAAAATTGCCGCAAATGGTGTTCTGCATTCTGGAGTCTGCGAACATCCGACATCGAGTTCTACAGTTTTGAGATAATGGATATCTGGATACAGTAGCATGTCCTGAACTGCCTCGAATTTCGAAAAATGAGGGTGAAGAAAGGAGGCATTTCAACGGGGTTTACAGAATTTCACGACTTTAGTTAACTGTCAGCTTGTGATCTTTCAACCTAGCTCAATACTTGCATAACAGGAAATGAAGCTTAATCTTCATTACTACACTTTTTGCCTGGTTGAGATTTGAAGAGTCCTTCCTTATCAAAGCGACCACCTGCTTAATTGCCAAAACTGGTAAACTTAATCTTGTGGCTATTACGTGAAAATTTCAGATGTCGTCAGAGGCTTAGGAGGAATACTCTTTGAAGTCAATAAAATATAACTTAAATGAGTCACAAACAAGATAGCACAATAATAAAAGGAATTACAGTCATGACTAACCTTTTCGGCGGTTACGAGATAAGCAATTTTTTCTTCTGAATACTCGTGATATCTGTGAGTCGTAAATTTTTAATGCGAGTTGTGTTTGTTTTTCCCCATTGCGTTATTTTTGGTTAATTCTTCTTACTGCCGTTTTTAATTGCTGATAGTACACCTGCATTCAATATATCTTAACTTTAATGGCGATAATAGATGTTTAGTAAGATTAATTCTAAATCATTAATTTAATTCCTAAAAACATTTAAATCACAAATGCAATTTCTTCCAAAGTTAAATAACAGTTTTTAGTCCAAAGGGATTTAGTCCCGAAGGACTATTACTTTCGTTTGGGCGTTTTGCGTTGTTTCACAAAAAACGGCGTATCACTTTTCAATTTAGTCCTTATGTTTCTTTGTTGGTTATTATTTTTTTTTTTGACGTAGCTTTCTCTTCAAAAATCGTCTGCGTGCGTTGCACGGGAAAATAAAAAGGAATTTTAATTACAGTTCTAAATAAATAGCCAAATAAATGTGAAATTCGTAACAATATTCTCTAAAACTTTAACAACTTTTTCATTAACAAACTCAAAGATTTCAAAGCCAGCAATACCAACGTTGTACAGAAAAACATTTTTATCTCCAGCGCGTGAGAGCGTGTACCGAAATTTCTAAAGATATGCTCAATTTAAAATTATTTTGCGATATTGCTGTTGAACTGAATTTTATGGTTTAAGTGCGAAGAACATGGTATTTAATAAATAAAGGTAACACACAAAATGTTAAATAAACGCCCCTTTGGACGTAATTAAAATCTGAAACCTTTCAGATTTTTTTTTTTTACTTTTTTGCTTATTTAATACTAATTTCAAAGCTATGAAATTTTTAAATGATACATAAATGCAAATTTTAATGAATGATAATTAATAATTTTTCAAAGTATTTTTGTTTTAAACATCAAACTATCTTTTTTCAAATAAATTGGCTTTACAGCAGTAGCTTTGAAGCATAAAACAGCAACAATTTGTAAGAAAGATACACAATTTGAAACATCAGAATTTGAAATTCATATAAACGAGAAATAATTTTGTCATTTCCATAATCAGAGATTGCTGCTCGCAGAGGTTCCTGAAATTAACGTCTCTCTCATCACACACCAGAATAACTGTAAAGTGTCTAATGTATTACAATAACGCAATTATTTAAAACCATTCATGAGAACAAAATTAAAACAAGCACAAAATGTGTTAATTTTTCAAGTGTAATTCCAATATTCTAAAATGTTACTTTGATTCTTTTCTGTTAATCAAATCGTCGATAAAGAAATCTTTTTTTTCATTTCGCTTATTGTTCAGTAGACAATATGATAAGATTTCTTAAAGAGAAGGTGCTAATTTGTTTGGTCTTAGGTCTTCTTAATCAATATTTATGCAAACGAATACACCTCTCGTAATTAGAGGAAGTTGTAGCAAATAAGAGGAAAATAAGCAGTAGTTTTAAAATATTTGCAACTGAAGTTTAAAGACTATATGTTAGAACAATTACACAAGTAGAAACGGATTAATTTCTACTTTCTTATTTTCCATGGCAATAAAAGAAATAAATCTTTGAAGTATTTTTTTTACGAAGAATTCTTTCTTACTGATGTTAACGTGATCATAATTTAGTTGACTTTCGTGTTTTCCCTTTAAAATTTTTGATAAAGTGAGAAAGGTGTAACAGAAATGTGAAGCTATTGAAATCTCGTCACGTCTTCGAATATGCTGTCAAATAACAAATGATTTCTCTCTGTTCAATTTCGTTTGACAACTATCACTTTGAGAATTGAATATCGAGTTACAAACAGATTTTTATTTCTCTCTTGATGATGAATGACTAATTTCGGAAACATATTTATTAGAAAAAATGGCCCTTCTGTATCTACACCTTGGAGTTTTGTATAATTTTAAATCAAATTAAAAAAATCTGAAAGCTTTAATATTTTATATTACCCCTGAAAGGGCGTTTTTTTAACGTTTTGTTTTTAACCTTTATTTATTAAATATCATGTCCTTCGCACTTAAACCCCATGAAATTCAATTGAACAGCAAAATCACAAAATATTTAAAAACAGCATATCTTTAAAATTTCCGACAGACAGTCTCGCGTGCTAGAGTTATAAATGTTTTATTCCGTGCAGTGTTGCTGATGCTGCCTTTGAAATCGTTGAGTTTGCTAATCAAAAATTCATTAAACTTTTTACAAAATGTGAAATAGGTAATAAAACAAATTCGAAATCCAAAATTCGGGCTTCCAACTGCCCATTCTCAATTGCAGGACTACGTTATTCAAAATTTGTGGCTCTAGATACCGTTGTTTTTTCACAAACATTTATGCATTCATGCAGATACTTCATTATTTAGTTTCCTTAAATATAATAGATGGCTATAATATTTGGTGGTAACAGTTTGAAAAGTGAACCAACGCAGAAAGTGCAACGACGCAAAGTGCTGTTTAGAGACCAATAGCCCTTTGGGTATAACTCTCCTTTGGGCTAATAAGAATATCCTTTATAATTGTATTTTCATTTCAAGGGTTTGTTAACCACATATACCTAAAGTTTACTTATCGGATAATATGAGATAGTGAAAACTGTTTTTTAAACATATTGCACCAAATATCCCCTTAATGATTCCTCAGAATTTATAAGATGAATTTAATTTTTATGATGATTTGTATAATGAATAATTATTATTATGCGATTTCTTAATTTCTAGAGGAATTTATTAATATCGTGCACATCTTAGAGCGCAGAAGTAAATTATATTAATTAAGCTATCAAACCATCATAAATACTGCGTTTTGTTAAAATCTAGCAAAAGTAATGAAACTTACAATTGTAAGTAAATTGGCAACTATATAAATATTTTTGTTTACTACACACAAAAGCTATCGTAATGCAATCTAGATTTCCCAAAGAACTTTAGGGAGCTAAATTTTAAATGCAAGTATCTGAAGGATATAATTTACGTTGCAACTCAAACTTCTAGCTTTTAAGGCTGGATACTGAAGGTTCCCAGCGACTTGTTGCTTTGCTTTCATCTCTGTTATGCAGTTGAAGGTAAAAAGATAGCCAAGCATTTCACGGTAAAATAAAGCATTACTGAAAATATATCATTTACTGAATCGCTTAAATTAAAAAAATTCAAATATGTTCAAACTTGGTCACTGCTATTTGAACCATTAAACTTTGTTTGACGCAAACAGCAAAATTAAAAAAAATTGCTTTCATAGAACCTAAAGCCGATATGTTCTTGTAGCAAAGACTCTTTTATTAATTTATTGTATCATGCGATTAACCAAAATTGAGAGAATATTCACATTTGAGCGATTATCACCAGAACTGAAGGCCAAATTTGAATGAAATTCTCATAGACAATAACTAAACCAATACAAAATATGGAGTATGACAGTAATGGTACCTGAGTATGATTGTGCGTAAGGCTCATACGCTCATGAAAGTTTAAATCAAAGATCGAAGGAAATGGAAAAAAAGCAGATAGGGGTATGGTGCGCTCTAACAGTCATACAGCTCATACAACATGACTTCATATTAGAATTGAGATAGTTATGAGACCCTGTGACAATCGACGACGCTTTTTCAGGTCTTAAAAGATTCTGGGAGATGGAAAGCAAATTAGAACTACCTTTCCAAGAGCGTCTCAGATTTAATACACAGCGTTTAGGTCTGGGGGTCCGACTGATAATCCAGTCGCTTAATATTCTCACTTTTCACATACTCATCCAACAATTTAGCCCTACATAAACGAGCGGCGTTGTCCACAGAAAGAAACAACAGTATTTAAAGTGAACATAGGAGTGAAAATGTTGTCGATTTGCAAAAACGTTTGCTGTTTTCGTCCTGATCCGACCTATTCTCAAAATTCATTTAGCATGACGAACATTGACTTGGACTAACCATCGCTGAAGAATTCTCTTTGCAGACGAATCCCGATACAGACCTTCATATCTTTGAGTTACAAACAGTCTCAGAGGCTCTGTGACTGTTTGTAACTCAAAGATATGACGTTGTTGCGGTAAACAGGAAAGCGGTTTTAGAGCTCTATGTTTTCTTTTTCAGAGAAGCAGTTGGTCTTCACTTTGTTTTAATGATGACAATGCTTATTTACTTAAGGCAAATTTAGTGAATGATTTTTCTCAGGAGTGACGATATCAACCGGATGGAGTGGTCAGCGAGATCTCTCAGAACATATCTGGGAAACTCTTTTAAGTGCTGCTGCAACTAACCTCCCCATTCCCTTCATACATTTACTTAGGGCAAATTTAGTATATGATTTTTCTCAGGAGTGACGATATTAACTGGATGGAGTCGTCAGCGAGATCTCTCACAACACATCTGGGACACTCTTGGAAGCGCAGCTGAAGCTAACCTCCACATTCCCTTCATAGAAACCTGCGGAACCTGAAACCAACGTTGTTGGGAGAGGGAGAAAAACTACCACAAGGACTCACAAATTATTCCGTTTTCAGTATTAAGGCACACTGATAGAGTTGTATGATTAATAAAGGGAACTATACCTCCTATAGCCTCATTATTATTCGATCTTGCATATCTGTCTTAGAACTTTTTGCCCTGACTAGCCTTATACACAATACAGTGAGTATTGTGACTGAAAGATGATATATACTTTGCATTTGAACAAATTATTTTCACGGCAAATTTCTTTAAAATCTGTCACTCAGTTCTGGAGATAATCGATTAAATGTGAAAATTCTGTTAATTTTGAATATCCGCGTAAAGTAGTTTCCTCATGTGCAATGTGAATAAGACTAAGTTTTAATTAAAAATTCCTCCACGTAAGCATCTCTTCCCTTGCCCAGATATCACTCGTATGCTGCTTAACGTTAAATGTTAAACTGAAAAATGAATAATTGAAGTTTTTGCCTTGGAAGAAATAATATAACTGCCATTTTAAAATAAACAGCAATGACGTCATGTAGAAGTATTTGCCAACGTTAGTAGATAAACAAAGTTGGGCTCTTTCCAATGTTGGTGTCACTTACTTACACTAGTGGTAGAAACGAAGACAGAAAGGGAATAACTGCGTTTTAGGAGTCATTGACGTCACCCAAGAGAAAACCTTGTAATACCTTTTTACATTTGTTTAAAACAATTATTAACTCCTTATTTAATGTAATAGAGAACTGATTGTATTTTGACTGTTAATAAATATAAATTTATTAGCCCAAAAGTTTGTTTGTCCAGAATTTACTTTTCATTCAAGTTTGCTCCTATTCGGAAAAATATAAGATATTTATCTTTCAAATTTAATTTGTCTGCTACTGATGAATAAACTAAACTATTTGAAATCAATTGATGTTCTTCTTAAAAATATTATTTTTAAGTTTTGGATCTGATCGAGTTAAATAAAAATACATTGAACGTATGATATAGCTAATAAATATATTAAATATTTTTATAGAATTACGTTATATATACATATTACTTTTTACTTTTCACTGAATAATGCATTACTTTTCAAATATGTACTAGAAACTTAACGTTCCCATGTAAATGTATATTAATCTAATATCCTATAAAATATTTCACTATTCTACTTGGTCCATGTTTATTGATAATGTCTGCTGATAAAGCTTCTTAAATTTTAAATGAGCCTTCTTGGGTGAGCGTCAGAATCTGAACCCTTTCAGACTCTTTTTTTTTCTTTTCCCTTTAGCTGGATCAAGCATCATTAGGAATAGCTCGTGAAAATCTGATAAGCCATTTAACAGATGATGTGAAATATGCCTACTTCAAAGTGATGCTAAAAGCAGCTTACATACTGATATACAATGATGTGAATTTAAGAAATTATAATCTTGGACAATATTCTCTTTTGAGAAACCAAATAAGGGAAGCTCTCGAGTTTGAAGCATACCTTGCTAAGGTAATTCTTATTTTTATTTTTACTTCTAACCCTACACATTTTTTTAATATTTGACTGATTTATTAATATTAATCATTACACGCAAATTTCAAATTCTTAATTTGCTTTCATATGAGAATGAATACTGGTGATGACGTATCAAAGTTTTGCGTGTTAATTAAAATTTTTTTGTGTGTTCAAAAATTTTGCGTACAATATGGATTATGAAGCAGATATTAAATATGGTCTGCATTTTAGTAGTAAAATTTTAAGAAAATAAAAAGTTTAGATCTGGTCATGATACCATGTTGTTTAGTTATCACTTTCTAAATGATTTATTGACTTTATAAAAAGCAAGTAACACAGTATTAAGGCACACTGATAGAGCTGTATGATTAACAGAGAGAACTGTACCTCCCAAAGCCTCATTATTATTTGATCTTGCACATCTGTCTTAGAATTTCTTGTCCTGACTAGCCTTATACACAATAAAGTGAGTATTGTGACTGAGAGATGATATATATTTTGTATTTCATCAAATTATTTCCAAAGCAGATTTCATTAAAAGCTGTCACTCAGTTCTGGAGATAATCGATTAAATGGAAAATTCTGTTAATTTTGAATATTACCGTAAAATAGTTTCCTCATGTGCAATATGAATAAGACTAAGTTTCAGTTAGAAATTCCTCCACGTAAGCATCTCTTCCCTTGCCCAGATATCACTGGTATGCTGCTTAACGTTAAAAAGTTAAACTAAAAAATGAATAATTGAAGTTTTTGCCTTGGAAGAAGTAATATAACTGCAATTTTAAAAGAAACAGTAATGGCGTCATATGTAAGTATTTGCCAAAGTTACTAGGTAAACAAAAATGGGCTCTTTCCAACGTGGACGTCACTTACTTACGCTAGTGATAGAAACAATGACAGAAAGGGAGTAACTGCTTTTTAGTAGTCATTGGCGTCACCCACGAACAAATCTTGTAATAGCTTGGTACATTTGCTTTAAAAAATTATTAACTCTTTATTTAATGTAATAGAGAACAGATTTTATTTTGACTGTTAATAAATGTAAATTTATTAGCCCAAAAGGCTACTTGTCAAGAAACTATATTTCACTTTTTATTTAGGTTTTCTCCAACTCAGAAAAATATAAGATATTTACTTTTCAAACTTAATCTGTCTGCTACGGATGAATAAACTAAACTGTTCGAAATCAATTGATGTAGTTCTTAAAATTATTATTTTTAAGTTTTGAATCTGATTCACTTAAATACATTGAATTTATAATATAGCTAATTAAAAATATTAAATATTTTTATAGAATTACTTTATATTTATGCATATTTGAAAAGTAATATATATATTACTTTTCAAATATGCACAAGAAACTTAACATTCCCATGTAAATGTATATTAATCTAATATCCTATAAAATATTTCACTGTTCCACTTGGTCCATGTCTATTGATAATGTCTGCTGATAAAACTTCTTAAATTTTAAACGAGCCCTCTTGAGTGAACGTTAAAATCTGAACCCTTTGAGACTCTTTTTTTTTCTTTTCCCTTTAGTTGGATCAAGCGTCATTAGGAACAGCTCGTGAAAATCTGATAAGCCATTTATCAGATGACGGGAAATATGCTTACTACCAAATGATGCTAAAAGCAGCTTACATATTGATATACGATGATGTGAATTTAAGAAATTATAATCTTGGACAATATTCTCCTTTGAGAAATCAAATAAGGGAAGCTCTCGAGTTCGAAGCATACCTTGCTAGGGTAATTCTTATTTTTTATTTTTACTTCTAACCCTATTTTTTTCTTTTTAATACTTAACTGTTTCATTAATATTATTCATTACACGCAAATTTCAAGTTGTTTCATATTGAATATATAATTGTTAGTGTGGTTTTATATGAGAATGAGTACTAGTGGTAACTTATATCAAAGTTTTGCTTGTGAATTAAAAGTTTATTGTATGTTCAAAAATCTTGCATACAATATGCATTATGAAGCAGGTATTAAATCGTAAAATTGTATTTTAATCGTAAAATTTTAAGTAAATTGGAAAGTTTAGATCCGGTAATGATATGATATCAAGCTGTTTTAAATGATACCATGTTGTTTAGTTATCACTTTCTAAATGATTTATTGACTTTATAAAAAGCAAGTAACCCCCCCAGCATATGTATTCAGAATTTAAACAATGCATTAAAAGTCCCATGGAAAAGAGTAAATAAATAAATAAATATAACTCTACTAATACCTAAAAACTTTCGAAACATTGGATGATATAGTACACAGTGCATTCCGAAAGACTCCACCGTCATTTTACATGCATACTCAGAACTTCAGGAAAACCTTCTCGTCAGTGCTAATAATCGACATGATTGTATAAAAGTGTGTTAATATATGATCGGATTGGGCTGCTACCTCGACGTGTTTAGATCCTTGAAGTTCCAGTAGTTACCTTGAAGGCATCTTTGATTCCAATTGGTTGGTACTGTAAATTGTGGAGGACAAAAAAGATTGTTTGAGAGCTTTTAATACGTTTGCAGACGTTACTGGCTGTGCTGTACTGATGATAAAGTTCTCCTTTCCCTCCCTCTCTGCTTAGCTTTAATTAATAGTGCATAACCTTGTTTTTATTAAACAGATTCGCGCTTTCGGGCCATGGAAAACGCAATCTGAATTTCGTCAATCGGCCCAGTAGAACGGAAGATATAGAACTATCTCATTTCTTTTTTGCGCAGTGTGCACCTATCACATGTACGCGAATGATTCTGGAGTCGTGGTTCACAAACATTCGACGATTTATTTCAGCTGGCTTTTCCGTTTGGTGTTTTAATTCTGTATAGCATTAGTATCAAGCCAATGAGTTCCATCCAGTTCAGATCCGTAAAAGATTTCCTAGATTTCCTATCCTAGATTCCACGCACTTACACTTAATATCCTTTATTATCAGCATGATTGGCTAGAAGTTCAGCGGTCTTGCTAACTTTATAACGTCACCAGCTTTGTTGTTAAAGCTTCTCACAGTTAAACAACTTTTGTCATAAATTTTCATTGTCAGCAAAACGACAGCTACCGTCTACGGGTAAAAAGAATACCGTATTCTTACACGAATTAGCCTTTGTTTTGTCGTGTTTATCCACAAAAACGTTTGCTTTCGGACTTAGTATTTATGATTTAGGCCCAACTCATATTAATTATTTACGATTTAATTTTATTCCTGTATTGCGTGTAAAATAGCTCGTTGAAAGTTTCAATTCTGACGACTTGTTCTTTTCGTGAGTGTCATCGAACAGCAATAAAACTCATTACAAAATTTAAGAAGAACTTACTCTGCTCCAATCATTCAAATATTCAACCATCTTCCCTAAAGGCGCACATGGATTACCTTTTATGCCGGTACCATTCCCATATTCTTCTCTTTCACAGTTATCAAGGTGAAGATAAACGAAAAACAGTTCCAGTTAAAAAAAGGCAAAACTAATGAAGGCGATTCACCGCTAATATGGTTTTCGGATTCTAGAAGCCTTATAAAACGCTTCACAGGTTTGAAACTGGTTAAATCAGAGATACTTGTTCCTTTACGATTAAAGTTCCAGGTGCATTTAAAGTGTCTGAAAAGCATTTATTCCTAATGATCAATATTTGATTCCAGTTTTAACTTCTCTTGCTATTAGACAAAATATTTTATTTCAAATATTTCTTTTCGAAATTGTGTGTTTATTTTGTTCTGTCGCGATTCTTCGGATATGTTTTCTGAAGTAATTAGTATGTTGATTCATTAAGAATTTTTTTGATACGGGAGACTTGAAAAATGAGCAATATCCTCATCGGGACTCGAACCTGGACCTTTCGAATACGCGCTGAGTGTGCTTACCGTTACACCAGGAAGGCATGAAGAAAGGAGCCAGAAAATACCTTATAATATATAATACCTTATATCGTAATTTTAAAGGATGATTGGTGATTAGGAAACCCAGTCGCCAAATCCTGATGGTGAAGAATCATCATCCACAACCTTTTAGCTCGGGCGCCACTGTAGAGTCATCACGATTTTTTTTTGATACGGGAGACTTCAAACATGTGCAGTGCCCTCTCCGGGACTCAAATCTGGACCTCTCGAACAACACTGATCGAATTATAAGTATAATAATCAAACTGGCCAAGTATTGGAATAAGTTGAAGGAAATTCCGTGGCCATTCTCAAATAAACGTTTTAAACATAAAATATCTGCGAAAATTAACTTGATCTTTGGCCTGCCTATGTCATTGGTTCTTGGAGAGTAACCTGTCACTATGTTTAAGTATCTGTCTGTATAACATGGATGTAATAAAATAGAAAATGTTGCAAGTGAAGAGTCTGCTATAAAAAAGGAAAAAAAAAGTATATAGGCATACATAATTACGTTTTGGAAAATTAGACAGTATTTAATTAGAAAATCAGTAGGGGCCTGACTTAAAAGTAAACAGAAGGCAAACTTCGAATGGTATTGGTTTTATAGGAAAACTCTGTTAATTTTGAGGATGACAAACACTAGATTCTTCTTCATCCACCTTCTTTACTTTTAATATAAAGGTCACTTCACTTTTACTTTTTTTACAGTCAGCTTGACTGCTAGTCTGCTAAGAAGTACTCATCGATACTTCAAACTGTAGTTTACATCCCACGTATACTTTGCTTTTTTAAATATTATTTCACAGAATAATTTTTCACATTTGGGTTTAGGCCACAAACGGTTACTCATTTAAACTTATCAGCAGTACTTTGAATGCAAATTCAGAAGCTAAAATCAATGGAAGCCCTTAAATATAAAAAGCGAAAATATAAGCATAATGTTAAATCCATAAAGAATGCCGCCGGTGGTGGATGGTAAGTTCTTTTTCAGTCGCATGGATGTAACTTTAATTGGTGTAGAACCTTAGGTCGGAGGTCCATGCGACGGCGTTTCGGTCACTAAACACTATACCGACTAGGCGGCCATTATGGAAAAGTAACAGCATAAATCTTCGAGAATGTAGGGAATGATAGAATGATAGACAAATGTAAGGAATGATAAAATATCATTGCTCCTTTTCTTTGTCTCCTCAACAATGGCCAGTGTACCTACTTTCATAAATCTATAAAAATATTGCGTGCACTTCATCTTGAAACACGATCTTCATAATAGCAATCTTTTTACCGTTTTTGTAACTATCGTACGAGAAGTAGTAAATTCTATGTCAAAATTTCCTCAGTTTACACTTAATAGCGCAGAATGGAGACTCTTCTCCTCTCTTACAGAACTCACAGACGAAACGGTAAAAAAGATATGCCTATCAATGAAGCAATGAAAGCTATTAGTGATAATACACTCATGGACAAAAAAATTAGCGCACCAAGGAACAATTGCGGGGTCGTAACGAAACTTGCAATGAAGGTACATATCGGGGAGATATGCAAATGATTCGAAATGCAGCGTAATTGCGCATTACGTATAGCCGGTAGAGGGCGTTGAACGTCGTACTCTGTGGAGTATAAAACAGGTAACCAAAGCTTGTTTGAGTGTGTCGAATCATTTACAAAGGAAAAGCTGAGGTAGACATGCCATTACGCCGTGTTCGAAGACAATATGAGCAGTTGTCGCAGTTTGAAAGGGGGAGAATCGTCGGGATGATGGAAGCTGAGTGGTCAGCTAGGCGAGTAGCTCGTCAATTATGCCGCTCTGATTGTGCTGTGAGGAGGTATTGGGACCAGTGGACCCGAGAGATGTCATGTACACAAAGACCAGACTCAGGACGCTCTCGAAAGACCAGTCGTCGAGAAGACCGCCACACCGTAAGAAATGCACGCGTCCAGCCAACTGCTTAATCTACCGCCATCCAGGCACATGTAGTACCTTCACTAGTGGCCCCTGTGTCTTCTCCAACCATTCGAAGGCGCCCGGCTGAAGGACAGTTGGTGTCGCGCCGCCCATTACGTGTGTTGCCCTTGATGCCCACCCATCGACGCCTTCGTTTGGAGTGGTGTCGAGCACGAGGAAACTGGACTGCAGCGAAATGGAACCAGGTCGTCTTTAGCGACGAATCCATATTCATTGTCGGCAGTGATGACAATCGTGTTCGTGTGTGGAGAGCCCGTGGTGAACGCCTCAATCCTGCCTTTGCTGTACAGCGACACATCGCTCCCACAGCTGGTGTGATGGTATGGGGTGCCATTGCTTACAATACACGGTCACCCCTAGTATTGTTCCGTGGCACAATGACAGCCCAGCGATATGTTAATGAAATCCTGCAACCACATGTGTTGTCACTCATGCAACGGCTCCCAGGAGCCATTTTCAACAAGACAATACTCGACCTCATACGGCAAGGGTGTCACAAGACTGTCTCCGCACTGTTACTACCCTTCCTTGGCCTGCTCGATCCCCAGATTCGTCTCCAATCGAGCATATCCGGGATCATTTGGGACGACGAGTTGGGCATCTCAAGAGTTTGAACGAACTAGAGGCAAGGTTACAGCAAATATGGAACGAAATGTCTCAAGACATCATAAAGAACTTGTATGACTCAATGCCCGATCGTATCGAATCGTGCATTCGCGCTAGAAGGAATCCAACGGAGTATTAACTTCTCCGTTCTTTTGCCTTTTTCTCTGAAATAAATTATCTTTTTTCTTTGATTTTCTTATCATTTACTTATATCAAAGTAGTTATTACGTATGTAAAATTTCGTTTGATTTTGACGACTCCTTCTTGGTGCGCTAATTTTTTTGTCCATGAGTGTATAATACAAGCAGCTACATTGTCTACTTGTGACATTAAAAATGTTAGGAAAATTTTCAAACCCAACGTAGAATCGTGAATGCAGGCTGCAAGAAGTGAGAAAAACTTGGGGAGCTTTCCATGGGTACCTCACTTTGTCAAATCTTATAGCCTTAAAAAAGTTAAAGCAAATGGCGAAATGTGAAGCGCAAAGCCAGAGGGATTCAAAAATATCTTATGTGTCTATAACAAAATTGTCTGCGCCAAGTAGACGAACCTGGAAAAAAAGAAAGAGTTAAGAAAGCATGAGGAGTTAGACCATTTACTTTCCTTTCTGGAAAACGATAGCCGAGTAACAGAATAATGAAAGAGGAAGATGACGGCAAAAGATAGGATTGCGAATACAATTGGAGATACTTTTGCTGCCATTTCCTGCGACAGCAATTGCGCGCCAGCATTTCTTTCTTGCAAGCAATACAATATCTTGACAGTGGAAGTGAAAGTAAGCATGCTGTTGTGCAACATATATTATTTCATATATGTTTTCCACAAGACATTTTCCGAGTCCCTACATTTCGTTTTACAAAGCACTTTCTTTAACATTATTATGAATGGAGCACTTTCCTAAACTCACAACTGATTCGCGTAAGTGAAATTTTTATTTGAGCTCACAAAGGAATAATTATCCAACCTTTCCATTTTTCTAATTCTTCTTGCACCTTAAGCCAACTTTTGCAAATCTGGATGGCCTATGTCTTATTAGAAAGCAGGTCAATATTTTGCATTTTGCTCAGCCACCGGAGCGGCTGAATCACTGGGTTGTTAACCTATCGTTTAGGGAACATAATGACTTAGCTATGAATATTTCAAAAACAGTCAACACTTCCTTCAGGCATTTCTTCGATTTATAGCAGGTATGCTAGTGACCGATATTCTATTTTCAACTTCCGGATTTTGGTGAGAGAGAGAGAGTAGATCAAGATGGAATGTACAATACACAATATAGTGTAAAGTAAATCAATATTAGTTATAATTCATGAGTCATGAGATTATAAGTTAGATCATGAGTTCACTTGCCAGTTAATGATGAGTCTTACTGCTGCTGTTCGTTATTCTTGACCACTTCTTTCATAGATTTTATTGAGGCGTATTAATGACCAAGGAATACTTAGCACTGTAGATAAAAGAGGAGTTTCACCTTATTTTGCTCAAATATCAACGAAGTCATTACTAAAAATCCTTCGTATGCCGAAACTCAGAACAGGGAATAATTTTTAAAAACTGTTATTATTATTCATTAAGAAAGCTTAAAATAACTTTTTTTACTTGAATCGTTAAGAAAAGAGCTTTTACTTAAGGCATTCCAGAAAACTACAATTTTATCACCTGTACTCCTAGGTCTAAATATCAGCGTTTTCGGAGAATGCTGTTAACTGCTTATTTCCTTTGCAG
Source organism: Stegodyphus mimosarum (assembly GCA_000611955.2). Lineage (NCBI taxonomy): Eukaryota > Metazoa > Arthropoda > Arachnida > Araneae > Eresidae > Stegodyphus > Stegodyphus mimosarum. The sequence goes on from KK120865.1 coordinate 306,747, forward strand.
TTCTAAGTATATGATTTTAGGTCAATTCGCTTTAATTTACTTCCATTAAATAAAGATCAATATTAGCTTCAAATTATGTTTTTTCTGTAACACATTTACAGTTTCTTATATGACAAAATTTACGTTCTTTGTGGAAAAAGGCAACTTGAAAACCGATAAATAGCTCAAAAGAACGTTCATTTTATGGTTTGTTTACATTATTTACTCAAACTTTGTGTTTTTCTATTTGATATGGGAAATGTATTTTTAAGTAAACATTTTTCTCTCCATAGATTTCAACAGGCAGACATCGGGGACGACGGTCCCCAAAGTTACGCTATACCGTAAAGGAGCTTCAGGAGCAAGTACCGGAGGTGACGTTATTGTTTTATAAAACCTTTTATTTATACTTTACTAACTTTAAAACTAATCGTAAATTAAGAAACTAATAACAGTTTTCATTCGTATATTATAAATTTATACACAACATATTATATCAAAAGTATTTTCAGTTCGCGAATATAAATGTGTGCTTAAAATCAATAATAACTTCATCAGATAATCACATTTAATCCCTTATTGCATAGAATGCAACAAGCAATCGGTTTTCGATGCATGGACATCAAATGAATGCAAAAATCCACCAGTCCTACGACGAAATGTATAATGTGAATGTAATTCGTTTGATTATTTTGTTGCAGAAATATATTTTTCGATTCCAAGTTTTATAACTTAACTGAATGCGGCGAAGGAAATGTAGTAAAATCTTTCATGACAATTACTTCCCTAAGATGTTAATTTCTTATTGTTGTTAACATTTGTGAAAATTTAATTACATTAAGGTTTTTAACACGTAGTCTTCAAAAAGTCTCTAAAGCAAAGTGGATGAAAGTTCTTTGCAGGGACTATTTTCAAAGCCACGGGTAAAAAGCATGGGGGAACACGAGTGATGTACACGAGCCTACTGGTAATGCATTTCCATACTAACTAACCCTTAAAAAATGTTTGCCAGCTTTATTAGAGCTAACAAGAAAGACTGAGAAAAACCGTTCAACCAGGATACGGGTCAGTGACTCTGACTACCATAACCAAGGCACTGGCTTCGAATGCAGGTAAAGTCATAGATGTTCGTAAATGTATAGTGTTTGTACGGTATGGGCGCATTCAAAATATACAGCGAGCCGAAAGTCCTCTCGAGAGGTTGTTAGTAGGCGAAGAGGGGTCGAAGATCGTCAGACCCGTACCTTCAGGGATCCCTTTTTCAAATTTGTGGGCGGAAATGACCAAAGTCGTACTAAAGCCTTGTGATTTGTGGATTGTTATTGCATTGTTTTCGATGAACATATGCATTATTCATTATCTTAGTCTTCACTTGTTCTAACTCGTATGTTCTGTTATGGATGCCAATTAACTTTAATTTTTCTTGCTTTGCTAAGATTGTCGACGTCCCAAAATATATTTTCTTATTTCTCCAATCGATCCATTTACCAGCCACTTGCTAACGCAGCATTCCACGGGCTCCTATTTAGACTACGATGACATTTTCTAAATTTGTAGTTAATAAAGAATCATCCTCATTTTTCTTTAAAGTTTCCCTTGTTTGTTTAGTAGTACAGAAGGCAATCTATTTCATGAATTGCATCGAATCTGATATCCGATTGTGTAGAGTCATTAGAAGAATGAAGAATGAGCAACGTCTTCGCCGGGGATCGAACCACGGACCTCTCGGTTACACGTCGAGAGTCCTGACCAGTACTCCACGAAGGCATGCGAAGAAGGCAGAAGAAATACCTTATAACTGTTCCATACTTGAAAACATTGAGCTAGTCACACATATTTTTAGTAGCAGACGAACACGCCGTATTGTCAGGCATTGTTGAAAAATTATTCATAGTTTCAAGTAACCGTTAATTTTGGTTTATGGATTTTAATTTTATTTGGTTTAACCTCGATGATACTGTAGTTTTTTAAAGTTTTAGATTTTTAAAGGGACGTTAAAATGTAAGCAATAAGTTTAAACAGCTATTTTTAATTATTAAGCAGTATAAATGTTTAAATCTTATTTCAAAGTACATATTCACGTTTCCGTTTTCTACTTCTGTCGTTTTATTTGTATCTGGCATTTTTTTTTACTTAAATTTGAGTTACCGAACGGCAACGCTTTTATTGTTTGAAAACTGTTTACATTCTTTTCTCAATATCACTGTAATTAGTTTATCGCAGTATTTAGCCCCGATTCCACTACCAAAATGGAAAAAGAGCCGGTTGTGCAATCTACCTCTGCGCTATCATTTCATGTATTATAAACAGGTTTTTATTCTTTACTTTTGGCATTAGCACCTGAGTGGCGCGGAAACCGGTGATCGGTATAACGTCATCTATTGGTGACGCTGTCAAATGCTCGTAATGAGTTTTATTTGATTTGAAGTCTATAAGAACGCATTTTTTTTAAGTTTTAGATTGTATCCTTTGTACATGCCGAATAATCTACTTCGATGCCAAATGTCAAGTATCTAAGTCGTTCAGAAGTGGTCTAAGTTTCTGATGAGTCAGTCAGTCGGTGAGTGATAAAAATGGCACTTTTCAGACGTTAACAATTCCATAACTATAAGAGGTAGACTCTAGATGTTCAAGGGAGCCCTATAGTATACAAATTGCAAGTTTGTAGGTCTAATAGTTTTTGAGTAACGGGGGAGTGAAAAGTAGCTCGAAATGTTTCGTGTAAAATCCACACGGCCGGTGTCTCGCTGTTTTCTTTTTCGTCTGTTCCGAACTTGGTTGACACACTGCCGTGCGTCTAAATTTCTTCTCTCGCAAGTGATGTTTGCGGAATTACAAGCAAAAATCAGAAAGTTAAAATTTTTGCACACTAGTGTATCTTGAACAGAATTCCCCGAAGCCAGGTAAAACTGCCTCTTTATTTTGCCCCTTATTAATCTGAAGACTTCTTGATATTCTTCTTTCTGAAAGAAGAACACGATGACGTGGAGAAACGAATCTTCCTTAGCTGCTCAATCTTTCTCTACTTATCTATCTCTTTCTAGGCAAAGTGAGACATATTTTCAATCATTACTGACAATACTAATTTTACTCATGGCTGAAAGAAATGTTATAAGCAACACAGAATTTGGTTCCAATATTTCGATTCAGTCATACAACAGAATATTGGGTCTCCTGTTGTCGTGGGATTAGACTGGATTTATTCTTTGGATCAAATGCTCAAATGCGACGAAGCAATGCTTCAGTTAGATTGGAATGTGTAGGATTTCGCTGTCATATCCTTATAACGACTACGGGAGAATAATTGCCTAATAAGCTTCTTCTATCCTGTTCACCCTTGGAATTTACCCCTATGTGCCAAGCAAATATAGCTTTTGCTAAATTCTGACTATCTACGCAAGATGCAGCACAAAATGCAAAAGTTAACACATTATTGCCTCTTCATTAGCAAGTTTAACTTAGCACAATGAAGCGCAATAGTAAAGCTGTTTCTAACATAACAGCTTCCTGGAACTTAGAGTAAATTAACTAGGTTACATTTCCAGTAAACTATTTAAAGCTACAACTCTAACTGGTAATCAGAGTTCGTCTAACATTTTAACTTATCAGCCGCGCCAATCGTCTCTTGTGATCAGCGGTTGCTTCCTACAAACGCATGATGACAGTGCCAACAGCAAATTTAGTATAAATCATGTCCGAGGCTGTCCACCCAATTGTAGTGGCTAGTGAGGCTAAATATTGTACGAATGGGGCTGGGTTCGAATTTCGGGAAAGGAATGGGTGTTTGTGAGCGTAAAATGACTGTGTGGCAAGGGGACACTCAAAATATACGGAAAGCCGAAAGCCATTCTCGAGAGGGCAGTGTTAGAGAAAGAGGGGTGGAAGAAGTACCAGAGGTGAAGTTATTGTTTTATAAAACCTTTTATTTATACTTTACTAACTTTAAAAGTAATCGTAAGTTAAAAAACAATAACAGTCTTCACCCTCGGACTTCAGACCCTCGGACCGCCCCGCGGAATGTTTTCTCTCGAAATTGGGCGGAAGCTAAACAGTTTTCAAGTTTCTGCAATATCTCAATCACTTGTGGTTCTACAGAGGTGCTGGCATAGCTTCTACCCTGTGCATATAAATCATGCCGGTTACGATATTTCTCATTTTATCTTGCGACGTTTGTTCTAAAATCCATAAAACTTTCTGGACTGAGAAAGTACATGACGAAACGAGATGTAAAGGAAAGAATGAATATAAGTTTAACTGTTCGTCAACTTAAATATTCGCTGGTTTCAGCAAAAACCCTTTGAATGTAGAGTCCTTAAGCGAACTTTAAAAAATTTCGAAACTATTTCGAGCTATTGGTTTTTCAATATCTCTCTAAATTAAGGTGAAATAACACGTCGAACAAATATTAATTTATGTCAAACAACAACAACTTTTACAGCTGAATTTGCAGTTTGGCAACTGAGGATGATGGTTCCGTGAAACCATCGAAACTAGCCCTGTGAAAGTTTGCAAATATAAATAATGACTTTTGTTGTTTGACTTAAATTAATATCTCTCTAAATGATATATTCAGATAATCAGGAAGAAGATAGCAATTAAATATACACAGAGCGATAAAAAGCAGTAAATAGTGTAAGCAGAACGCCGATATTAAACAGAACAATAAGGAGTTCTTTTGATATGAAAAATATCATTAATTGCAAAAAACATTTAAAAAGTAAACTTTAAATCTCACAGTTTAACTGCAACTAAGTACAAATAAATCATCCGTCCAGTCTCGTCTAAGCCAATTGTGCAACAAGGGGTATTGTGTATTGGGTGTAACAAGAGCTTCGGATAGACTCGATTGAATATTATTGTTTTTCCTGAAATTTGAAAAATACATAAATATTCGAGTTAAAGTTGTGGTTTCAAAATCATCAACTTCTCTGACCCATTCTTCAGAAAATTAAAGCAAAATTTCACATTTACCGTTCCTTAAAAGACTCCTAAATTCATCATTGTTGAACCAATTTCTTTATTCCTTCTGAGGTTTATTTTGCTTTTTATGCTTTCTGATATATGTTGGATAACATGTTGGACAACAGAGTGCGAATAAAAATGCAAAACTTTCCTTTTATTTCCTGACAGATAAATTGGTTTAAGTATCTCAATGGCTTGGTGAATTTCCACGTCACTGAAGATGAAACGTTGCTTATTAGGGACATGGGTTTCATTAAGGAATTCGCTCGTCTCATCGATAAAGAGCCAAAGAAGTAAGAAATACTCAAATGGGGTGTTACGTAATATCTATTGTTATTTCAAAATCAAATTCCCAAATCTTTTGATATAAACCACCGAAAAAACAGAAAGAGAAGAAGAAAGAGACCCTGGAAGGAAAGAGTTAAGAGAATATTTCAGAATTGCCATGGTTCTACTAAAATTTAAATATTTCTCATTTCTGATTCATCCAAATAAAATACGGGTGATGTCTTGGAGCAAAGTACTGAAAACAGTTGTTTAAGTTTTAATTTAAAATTAAATTATTATTAATGATATATAAGTAATA
>KK120865.1:313321-329620 GCA_000611955.2 Stegodyphus mimosarum
TTCATATAATTAAATAACGCATTTTGAAGTATTAATATTTTTTATACAACATATATGTATATAAAGTAAGAAATTGAGAATCAATTTCTCGAAAATACCAGAAATTGAAATTCGTAAGTAATAAATTAAAAAAAATCCTATAAATGCAAAAAAGAATTTAATAAATGTTAAAACCAAAACACTTAAAAACAAGGAATATCTCAATTAAAAAAAATGAATGAAATTTAAAGAAAAAAGAACATAATAGAAGAGGAATTCAATCAACTTCAATGCCACTTCGTCAAGAGGAGGAACAATGAAGTATTGAAATTTCTCTTTCACAAAAATCCTTGCTTTTCTGTATTCAGAAGTAAGCAATGAACCATTCCATTGTATTTTAATTGTAATAGTATTATATTATGTTTTTAAAAAATTGTTTTGTAATTATATATATATATATAATAAGTAGTTTACAAAGTGTATAGTTAGTAGAAGACAGAAGTAATCGGAGGAAAAATGTAATTTCCATCATTTTCGTAATCAAATAAGAATGTAAACTAGATTTACCAGCGGCCGAGCGGTAAAATCGCTGACCACTGGTAGTTCGTACCGGGTTGGAGTCTCGGCGAATGGGCTTGGCTGCATGAGCGTTTTCGTGATTTTCCCCATTTGTAACGTCATACTAGTCAGTTTTCCTTAAAGAGTCCTCCGTTAAGGTATCTGTACCCTTAAGCAGATAGCCCTCGAGGGCTTTGCCTTAATTAAATACACCAAATCAAGAATATAAATTAAATTTCCATGTACCAAAAGTTTATAAATTACATAATATATGCTTAGGCCAAATGAAAGTTTATACCAAAAATATTTGCTTATTATCATCTTCTTTACTATTGTCATTGTATTCTTAATTCTTACCCTCTAGAGATGAAAGTACAACTAAATCTAAAGCTTCTTTTGACAAATTTTTGAATTTGAAGTTGCAAGATTGCTAGTTATAAAGAATCTGAGCTCAATAAGAGCAAGTTAGAAACAGCTTGGTTAGTATTCGTTGTATATTTAAAAATATTTTTTCGGAGCTCTTGAGCGTTCTCTGCTAATTTTTCATTTGGTAATGAGTTAGAGGGTATTATTTAACAAACCTTCTTATTTAAAACTTTGAACGGAACAAATTCACGACTTTTGCAGTAATTTCCGTAATATGTTTCAACTTGTAGGGATTTACATTTATTTTAACTAACGAGTTAAATTTAATTTTATGCTTACTTTCCTACAAGCCTTCATTTCCCCTAATTGTCAATGCCAGATGTCAATGTGTTAGCGTCAAGTCGACGCATTGTGAATTTTAAAGCGTCAATAAAGGGTTCTCTTTACTCTTCTCATGTGCGGTTTCTGCTGCTATTTCAGCTGTTACATTAGAAGATAGACCAGAGGGTCTTACAAACTAACATAAAACCTAAGTGGAAATTTAAAGTAATTTCTCTCTGGAGATTCGTAAACAAAAGCCTAGCAAGCTTTTGCTCAACATAATATAATCTGTACGAGAAATCTGGTTAGCGAAAGGCTAACAGCAATCTAAAACTGATTCTCAAAGCTGGTTAAAGGAATAGCAAAACGAATATCCTCGCTGCCAGAGCTCTCTTTCTAATGGCTAGGAACTTTCTTCTTACATACACATAGCTAATTTGTATCCTGTTAAGGACTGAGGAAGAGCAGCGGTGATGGTACAGCTAGAATAATAAGTTAATGGATTAATTAACATTAAACCTTACAATCTAATACTGATATTCCAAATTGTAAATTTTAATTATATGTTACTTTATTCTTCTGCCAATAGAAACAAACTCGTTTATTTTCTCACCACAAATATAGCATTGCTATGTTTGTTATTCTGTAAATAGCTACTGTTAGGTATCATTCATGTTTTGATATTAAAGATTTATACCAGTTGGATGAATTGAAGTCTATATCCAATTACGAAAATATCGTAATTGGATTTTTTCAAACATTTCTCTTCTGAGCTCCCTACATGCAACCAGATAGACTTCATTTCAGATTTCAAACAAGATAATTTCAAGTTTTCTTCCTTTAGATGCTCCAGAGGACATGCAGTTAGTTTTCTGGTGTATTCGTAAAATAAATTAAATGTTCTTCAGACTTACTCTGACTAACCTTCTTAGGATGTTAAATGTTAAATTTGATTCATAATAAGTATTGAAATGCACTTGTTGTCAAATACATAACTAATGCGAGAACACCATGCTCCTTTACAAAAGAGTTTATTTTAACAGAAATCGTAAAAAAATAAAGTTTGGTCTAGTTCTGTAATGAATATTTATTATCATCTTGCAAACAGAAATGTTCAATCTGAATCGACATTAAACTAAAAGTTTCCATTAATCTTTATTCTCATTTTTATGAAGAACATTCTAACAGGTGAAATTTTTACCATTATTTACGAAATGTTAAATATGCAAAACCGTACACATTTCGAAGAAAAATAACCAAATTAATCAACATGAAAGGGATACAAACTGGATCAAATATTAGTATGCAAAAGCTTCAATGCTGTTTAAGGAATAGGTACGTATTATGGGATTTAAAACATTGGCTTTCTTATTTTTCGGAGAACACGAAAGTAACAACAGGTATCTTTCTCGAATTTCAGATTTAAACTGAGACCTAATTCTAAGATATCTTGTCCAACATGCGCCATTTTGAATGCATTTTGCGATAAAATAAATACGTTTATTCTTAAAACATAATTATAAGCATCAAAGTTACTACAATCAAGTTTCGCCTGTAAGGCTACTAGAAATTATAACATGCACGTTTCACCTCTAAAGACTATTAGAAATACACCATGTATACCTGTACTGCATATTATCAGAAAGAGCATGGACATATACATTAATCCAGAAGTACATGATCAATAATAAGAATAATGTTTTTCTTCTTCCTTAACCTTGCCACAGGCTAAAGAAAATAATCTTAAGACGTAGGACTCGAGGGCCACCAGTTTCTCCATTCATAAATTATCATTTAGAATTCAAATAAAATTTCTAGAAATGATGCACCCGCTTATTAACGTTTTCATTTAATTGATTATGACAAAGCACTCAAGGGTTATCTGTCTCCTGAAGGGAAGCTTTCCAAAACTTTTTGAGGGAAATTGGTTTGTACTATTTGTTAACGATGGAAGAAACCAAGAAAACCCAATTACATTTGTTAAAATGAAATTAGGATCGAATTGGCAGTATTCAACTAACTTATTTATTGGACCCTTTGTGGATTTCAAGGAAACAATATCAACTGAAATTCATACAAATTGCCCAAGAATAAAATTTATTCTTGGAAGCCTCAATTTGCAATTTGTTTTATTATCTATTTTATATTTTGTGAAACTTTTGAAAACGAATTTTTGATTACCAAACTGAACGATATCAAAGCGAGCAATAGCAACACTGTACGAAAAAAAAATATCTCCAGCGCGTGAGACTGTCTGTCGGAAATTCTAAAAATGCGCTCATTTGAAAATTATTTTGTGATATTGCTGTTGAACTGAATTTTAGGGTTTAAGTGCTAAGAACATGAAATTTATTAAATAAAGGTAACACACAAAACGCTAAAAATCGGCTCTTTGGGCGTAATGTAAAATCTGAAAGATTTCTGATTTTTTTTTCGCTTTGGCAGCCGAGGCTGATGATTCGGTAAAACCATCGAAACTAATCCTGTGAAAATTTGCAGATATAACGGTGATTTTTGAATAACGTAACGTTGTTTAATTTCTGAATTAATAAATTTACAGTAATTAAATTAAAATACAGTCACACTATCCACAGCCAAAAAGAAAGAATACTGCTATGTAGTGTATTGTAAACCATTACAGAATAGCAAAAATGGTTATTTATTCCATTATCTTGAAAAAGATAAAAAGAACATCATGCAGAGCATATATGTGGAATATTTATTACGTAGTTGAATGAAGAATGTTTGCATTTATTAAAATATACAGCCCATTGTTTTAATTTCTGCTTAGAATATGCAGTACACATGGCATGTTTTTGTTCATTTGCAACTTACAAATGCATATATCTGCATGATTATGGCGCTAATTGAAATTTGTTAATCTCTATATCTTACGTAAAATTTGTATTAAAAATAATTCAATGCTTGCACATTGTTATTAAATTTCTCTCTAATCTTACTTCTTGCCACTTTTTAACTGCTTATGTATTGTTTTTTCATGTGACTCTCAAACTGTAAATAGGTATACGGACACGAAAAAGATGCAAAAAAGCAAAAGTTTAGATCATGGTGTTTCCTTCGCTTTGGTAATTTGTTGTCCTTTTTTTCAGATTGGTGGCCAATTACATGATGTGGAGAGTTGTTCAAGAATCTTTGCCTTTATTATCGAAGAGCTGGAGGACTCTTTCAAAGAGGTCGGTGAGAAGACCAGAAGTCTCAGAAGAGCCTCGATGGAAATATTGCGTGTCTTCGATTAGGAATAACTTGGGAATGGCCGTTAATTACTATTATGCTGAACACTATTTAAAACTAGAAGCCAAGCATAACGTAAGTGCTAAAACCGTTTGCTCGATACTGCATATACATAACTTGTAACAAATACTGCTTGCTATCATATCTGTGTACTTCCTCGACTTGGCTGATTCTAAACTTAGTACACCCGACTTATGAACTTACTAGAAAACCCTGCGGTCATACGAAATGACCGCTGTTCTAGATATTATAAATTGTAATTAAAATGATTTATGCAAAGGTGTCTGATAATTCAAACTGAATTACCCAAGGCAGGCGGCGAGGACGTCCCTTTGCTTACTGCCCCACGGGGTTTCCCCCTTCTACTTGCTTAATTGCTTAAAGTAGAGGGCAATGAAGGAAATCACTGGCGGTACATTTCTTTCTCTGCTCAGTGGTTTCTTTTTGTCGAGGAAGCCGCTTTTATGCTGCTTTAGCTCCTTTTCTCTCCTCTTCAGTGCTGTATTTTCTAGGAGGCATTCTTAAAAATATTACATTAAGACGCAGTTTTTAAGTAAAACAAATGATTGCCAATGCAAACAAATGTTCACCTTCCCCCTGACACGCTGAATTTGCGTTCAGCCTTAAATTGTTTCAAAAACAGATGATTGCTAATGCAAATAAATGTTCACCTTCCCCCTGACACGCTGAATTTGCGTTCAGTAGTAAACCATTTCAAAAACAGATGATTGCTAATGCAAACAAATGTTGACTTCCCCCCGACACGCTCAATTAGCGTTCAGCTGAAAATTCAGTTTAAAATTCAATGTCGGAATAAAATCGGGCAAAATTTTAAACTGTTTACGCGAAAGTATATTTAGCATAGGAGTTTGGGTAAACCTACTTGATAAGATGTACTACGCACAACTCGTTAGCTGGTTTCGTCTCCTTTAATTTCTCAAGGTTTGCAAGTTTCTAGATAATTCATATGTAAATATAGTTAAATGCATAATAAGCAACAGTTGTATGAATTAAAAATATTTAAATACCATGATAATTTAATTAAAACAACAATAACTATTGTGATAAAATTTATTTTACTATTTGAATGCTGTGGCAACTTCACTCCATCGGTTCGACTGTTACGCAAGCAACTAATAAACTATCGGCGACAAACAGACACTTAAGCCGCATGTAATAAAGATTTTTGTTTGCTGAAATTAAAGTGCATGAAACTTTTTTTTTATTCATGGGTATCGTACGAAAAGCTCCAGCACATTAGTTGAGAATATTGGAAGCCTCTGTGAAGGGTAAAACGTCAAATTATTCTAAAGACCAATTAAATTATAGCTTATAAATTTAATTAAATTGTTTAAATTTAATTATATTATAATTTATAAAATTTAGAGATTGTATAGTTACATGCTATTTGTTGTAATTTAAAGTTAATTTGTATTAAAAAGGATAACTATATAGAATTTAAATTAATATTATTTATGCCTTCCTTTTAAAATTTTTTCAGTGCAGAATACATATAAAACATAACATTAAACCTTGTTATTAATAGATAGTTTATTTAAATGTTCAGTTTTAATAAATTATTTCATAAAATAATTTTATGTTCTCAACTCCGACAGAATATAGACCTATACATCCGTATTAGAAATTTATCAACAATAATGAAAATAAACGTCAGTATTCTTTGCGGATTCATATATGTATCATTTTTTGTTTCATTACTAGATAAAAAGTAGGGAAACGTTTATTTTAAATAATGTTATTGGCTTTTTGTCCACTGAATTCAACTTGAATTCACTTAGTTTGCTTCTTTAAAAGATTATTTTCAGTTATTTTTACTTCCTTGTACGAAATAAAGGAAGTATTGTAATCATGAAAAATTCCGGGTACCATATTTCAACGAAAATATCCATTTTGATCGCTATCGAATGCAATTTACCAATCTTTTTGCGTGACATCTATACGTAAGGACAGAATAAAGGACTCTATTTTCCCAAACGAATTAAGACTGATTTGAAAAGTATTTAGAAGAGATATTTTTCATGTCATCTGTACGTATGTATGTCTGTATCTCTCATAAATAAGAAACGAGTGGACTCAGAACGTTGAAATTTTTTATATACGACTGCTATAACATGCAAATGTGCGCCTCTCTTTTTGGTTGCAATCTTGCAATCGGCTGCACCAATAGCAGAGTGGGCATATATATATATGAGTGGGCATATATATATATATATATATATATGCCCACTCTGCTATTCGGCTCAGTGAGCTCAGTTTTTTTATATGTTGATAAACTAGACATTGTTTGCTTTAAAAAGGATTGAATTATGCTATTCTTATCCTCCAGTTAAGGTTTTTATGTCTTTAGTTAATCTGCATGCAAGGTTTGTAGAATTATCAACAATTTAAAAGTTGTTTAAGTGCGGCTAAACCTAACTTCCTTTTACCATAGCAGCCATATTTGTTTAGATTTGAAACTTAGCAGAATAATGAATTAATTCTTTCTGCACCTTCAGTGTCTTTTTATCGAGTGGGACCAAAAGAAAAGTTTTAGCTTTGTGCACCGAAAAATCTTCCTTCTTGCCTGCTGGCCGAATTGCTTGTTTTTGCACAGAAACTGTAATTTTAATTGTAAAAATTGTTTTTTAATTGTACTTGATGTTTTACGTTTCTCTATATCTTTCAAATTTAATGAAAATATTTTGAGTTTTTATGCATTTTTGCCTTGCCGCGAGGTGAGAACTGAATTAATTGAATGAGAAATATATCTAAATGTTTCGTATTAGCAGCAAACATTGTTGCCACCCTGCCTCGGACGGAGGAAAATGCTTACAAAGATCGTACGTGCATTTAGTAAGCGGCTCTGTATCGTCTTTGAAGAACGAAATAAAGGAAGAACTGTTCCTTTTTTATTTGTATAACTCCTTTTATACATCGTTTTAAATTTATTATAGTATTTGAATAGAACATGTGGCAACGATTAGATAATTCTTCAGATGACACAATTTTTGTGCGTTCTGAGTTATAAAATAAATGAGATGTAACTCTATTAAGGGAACCTAGCGCCAGAGTGTCGCTATGGTAAATATAGTGAATTTTAGGATGCATTTATTCTATTGTGGTTTAGGCGCTGTCGACGAAGTAGATTTAATTCAATCGAATAGGAAAAAATGTGTAGAATTTAATATTCCGTACAAGGAAGTCATGTGGTGTATGCATCAGATTTTTTAGGTGAATATGTCGTTAAATTCGCATGGTTAATAAACTAATTCTTTTTTGATTAAAATTTGAAAGTATGCATTACGAGTGATTTCTCGTTATATAAAATATTAACGAGTTAAATTTATCTCCACGGCTATCAATTTAATGGTTTAATAATAGGTTAAAGAATTTTACTTCTTTGTATCTCGTCAACTGGACGGCTCGCCCAATACAAAGTGCATTTCTGTTTGGAAAATTCAGCAATCAGAATTACTGAACTGTTGTTGTTACATATGGCTTTATTTGAACGATCAATCCAAACATATAAAACAGCTTAAGAGGAACACAGGAATACAAGAATGATAAATAATAAAAAAAGAGCAAACATTAAAAGTAAGAATCAGAATGAATAAACATGGGAACAAAAGTAAAAAGTTAACAATTTAAACAACAAGGAAAGGAACATAAGAGATGTAGTCTTTACAGGGAGTTTACAAGGAGTCTTTACAAGGAGTTCAGGAGTGGGAGGCAGTGTTACTCACGTCTGTGGTACGCTTAGTTCATACGTGCCTCCTGGTTGGTGCTAAATGAGTAGCAGCTATGGCTAAAACGGCTCAGAGAAGTGCTGAACTTTTGATGGGCAAACGTGTCTTTCCCAGTTATAAGAAATAAATTTACCTGTATTTTTATTCCAAGCATCACATGAAAATTTCAAGAAATGGATTCCATTCTAATCCACACTGCAAAGAATAGAGTATAACAATTATACCAATTACCTTAGCACATGTAGTTTTGCTAAAGGTACAGTTAATTTAATTTTCTATCTTTCTGGAGTCCTTATTAAATTTGTTTAATCCCGATATCCTATTACCCTGAGGAATGTTCCGAACTGTTGTAATAGAAGACATTTACTTCAATATATGTTGTTTGGATGCAAATAGGATCATCAACGAATTTCTGTTACATTTGGCAATATTTTCATTTTATACGATGAATATCATGCTTTTTGTTTTTCAAAACCTTTCCTCGTAGGTTTGTAAAACATTATCGCATTTTCCCTTGCATGTTCTTCTGGTATAAGCATTCATCATGTCGAGCTAGTAATAGGAAGATCTGAGGTTAGAAGTGTCATATCAAGACCGTTATTAGTCCTCTGTGAGCTAAGCAGAAATTTCGCTATAGGATACTTAAATCAATTCTCATCTCTGATCTTACCGATCAGATCAATATTCTGAAATGATAAGATTTTTGGAGTCAGTATTCTAAAGGTCATATATGCTTCTAAATTACAGAAAGTGATTCTTTTTAACAAATGGATGAAAACTGGGTTTCTTTAAACCTAATCAAGAGTCAATTATCAGAAAGTAAATAAAAGAGTAATAAGTGCATATAAATCTGATTTTATTTTAAAAGCATAAGTACTAAGAAATGCAGTTTATAAATTATAGTTAACAAAAGAAGAAATGAATTTTCTTATTGATAAAAGATAAAATGACAATTAATTTTGCCTGGTATATGTGATTAATGCAATTTTTGGTTATTTATTAGTCCAAAGGGGCTTTGTCCCTGAAGGACTATTGTTTTCGTTTTGCGATTGTGCGTCGGAAATATTAAAAGTTTGAATAACTTTTCAAACTGTTGCCACCAAATCTTTCAGCCCTGTATTATATTTAAACAAATTCAGCAATGAAGAATCTGCATAAATGTATGTATATTTCTCCAAATGTGATAAAACAATGGTATCCAAAGCCATCCAATTTTGAATAACGCACGTTTCCACCGAATATGCGCATCTGGAAGCCCAAATTTGTAATTTGTAATTTGTTTTATTATCTATTTCATGCTTTGTAAAACTTTAACTAATTTTTGATGAACAAACTCAAACTATTTAAAAGCGAGCAATGGCAACACTTTACGGGGAAAAAAACCTTTTTATCTAAAATTCGCAAAACTGTGTATTGGAAATACACAAAGCGTTAAAAAACTCCCCTTTAGACTTAATTTAAAATCTGAAAGATTTCAGATTTTTTTTCAGATTATTTTAAATTAGAGATCTTTTAATTCATATTTAGAATCCATTAATTATGTACACTTAGCACTTGCTACCTTTTAAGAGTTTTTTTATTTTTTAGTAGATTTTATAGAACTGATTGACAAGAATAATTGTTCACAGCTCTATTTCTCATTAAATTTTAATAAAAAATATATTTGCAAGCTTTTCATTTGTGTTGAATGTGCATGATAATCACTCCATTGCTGTTAATGTAATTACTTCAGTTATTTATTCTATTATGATAATTTTATTGTCAGCAGCAGAGTGTTCATCATGTGTAAAGCAGCGGCAGAAATTCCTGAACACTGGTAATCCTACCCGAGTTTAAATCTCTGCGAAAGAATTGCATATATGGGATGTTTTGTAGATTTCACAATATGTAACGTGAATACGAGCCAGTTTCTCTTAGAAAAATCTATACGAGCGTTTTCAACGATAGACAGTCTTCGTGTGCTTTATCATATTCCAAATAATCCTAATTCTATACCTCTAAGTCTTCAATTAAGATCTTTTTAAAAAATTCCATTTGGTTTTATACGGAGACCTCTTCCATTGGAGGTATGTGATCTAGACCGACGTTTTACTTAATTTTCTCCGCATGTTCATTCTTTGAGCAGGAAAATAGTTGAAACTTGCATTATGACGGTAGCAGATATAGGGTAAAGCAATCAGTCACAAATCAATTATGTTTCACTATGTGTTACATGTTCTAGTTGCTAATTGGATGAAATGGCCACTCCATCGCAAAGGAATGCCGTGAATTTTTTACAAATATTTTAATTAGCATTCTTGTTATTTTACAAATCTCGATAACCAGTAATCTAAGTAGTGGGTCACTTTATTTAGTAGTTCACAGTTGTGATCCTGAACAATTCCTAATTCATTTCCAGATAATGCATATTATTTATTACAACATTTTAAGGTGATTATCTGGCTATCAGGTCATATTCAAATTCACGATGTGAACAAGTTGTTCGTTTATCAGAACATGAAACATGAAAACATGTTTCTTTTTTTAGCAAAACGTTTTTCCAGACTGCAGTATATTTTTACTCGTATTTGAAATCTATCAAATAATTTAACATATTTAAATAAAAAAGGAAGAAAAAGATAACTTATCTATTTCTCTACACAGGATAGCATAGTTATTTTCCTTTGCATTATAGTTTATACTGTACTGCAGCGCTTGGTCCCAAAAGGGAAAAAATAAGATAAGTGTTTTCATATTTTACTAGATTCTCTGATGAGTTCCTGAAAGAGAATTAGTTTACTGATGCTGGTAACGTTGTCATGATCATTTAGTATCCCAAAAATATTCACTCAGGTGGTGAGAATTTCCTATGTCTTTTTTCAAAGAATAATGATTGAATAGCGTAACAATTCAAAGAATAGCGTAACAAAGAATAGCGTAACAATAATAGAAAACAAAGAATAAGAATAGCGTAACAAAGAATAGCGTAATTCTCAAAGAATAGCGTAGCAATTATTAAAGGTGTATTTCCTAAACTTATGGAAAACTGACGGGAAATAATTCGCTTCTGAACGAAAGTAGTGGCAAAAAAATCTTTAAAAAATCTGAAAAGGTTTAGATTTTAACGATCGTGTTTTTCGCTAAATATTTCATATCTAGCTTGCGAAACTGTTGCCACTCGGAAAAATGAGGCCAAAAATATTTTTTTTTTCGAGTTTTTAATTAACGTCTCTGAATTTAGCTCTTCTTTTTCTTTTTGAAAAAAGTGGCCCTTTGGGCTTTTTCAGGACCAGAAAGCAATTGCAAAAAGTTTGGTGACGATGGCTATAGTAGTGACTGAGTTAATTAGAAGACAAACACGCAGACTTTCTTCTTTACATATACATAGATAGATATCTTAAATTATATACAATTATCTTTAAATCAATCAGATTAAAAAGCAAAAAATAATATTTTTAAGAACGCAATGTATTGCTTTTAAACAGTTCAATTTGTTCATTAATAACAGCCACATAAAACATGAAAGAATTATACCTTGCTTTTTTCCGAATGACAGCAGCCTCGAATAAAAAGTGAAACAAAGTATTTACAGTGGACCAAGCAAAGTCGCATTGGGGTAAAAATGTATTCCTGAATATCAGAGAAAAAGTTAAATTAATTGATGAATACGGAAAATGTAGCGTAATCAAAATATTTATTAAGACACGCAATATCTCCCCAAAACCTGAAACTTTTTCTCGAGGGAAACTAGATGAATGCTTACTGGCAGCGCATGCAGAAATTATTCTTACAAATGGATTATATATTTTAAAATATTCAACGCTAAATATTTCTTTCAAACTTCAAAGAAAGTTGAATTTCAAAGAAATTAAGATTAATTTTCTGAAATGGCGCAGCTATACCAGATCCAAAAATGTGCTCATAGTACGAATCATCTGAAAGTAAAAAGCATTTAAAATGATCATTGAATTTAGAAAACAATAATTTTTAGCAATCAATAGCTCTACCGAATGATTTAAAGAAAGATGTATTGATTTTTAAAAACGTTTGGAGAGAATCCCGTTAATGTATATAACTTCTATGTTAAGACTGGAAACTTATTTTCCTGCATCTTATTTTACATCGATGTTAACCTCCAGATATTTATAACTCAAGGTGAAATGATTATTTCTTCTCCTTCTACCAAACAAGGCATCATCTATCCACTCCAAAGATGCTACAGAGTCAAAAGAGCAAATACGGTATGATTATGTTCTTGAGCAGAAACATGAGTTATTAATAAAACTAAAGTCTTTTTCCAATTGGCATAATTTGACACTGGTGTTCTCCAAAAATATTATGTTGAACTGTGACAACATTTAATATTCTTTAAAATGAAAGTAATATTTATCCAGAAATTGTTATAAGGTATTTCTCCCACCTTCTTAGCATGCCTTCATACTCGGCGCGTATTCGAGAGGTCCGTGGTTCGAGTCCCGGCGAGGGCATTGCTCATTTTTCTTACTTCCTGCTTCCAAATAAATCTTAATGTCTCTATAGTGTCGCCCCAACTAAAAAGCTGGTAGATGATGATTCTCCTCTACAAGGATTTCGCAACTGGGTCCACTAAACACCAATCATCCTTTAAGAGGGGGAGTATATAAGGTATTTTTTCCGCCTTCTTAGAATCTCTTCGTGGTGCAGTGGTCAGCACACACGGCGGTTATTCGAGAAGTCCATGGTTCGAGCCCCGGACACAGCAGTGCTCATTTTTTACCTCTTCTGCTTTCAAAGAAAAAAATACCTATGTCTCTACATAGTTTGTTAGGTAACTCATGACCCCATGGTCTCATATAACGTGCTATTTGAAAACAGTGCTTCAAAAATTAAAAAATTGAGAGAAGAAGTCGAACTGCTTTGAAGATCTGAAATTCTGATGTAACGAAAATTGTTGAAAATAATAATGCTTTTCACCTGATGGCAAAATTATTTTTAATAAAATATTGAAAGAGTTATTGAAAGTTATTTTTGTGGAGTTTGAAGACGAATACCTGAATAGACAGAGAATCATAAAACGATCTATGCAACCCTCTATAGCTCTCAAGAAAGAAACAAAAATCTGTTGCACATCTTGGTTTCCCAAGAAAAAATACATCAAAAGGTAACCTGGATCTATCGACAACTACTTTTTGCCACACTTGTTTTCAGTTAAGTCAGAATAAAACTCAGTTTCCTTAAAAAAAGTACATATAAATTGCCATTTCAGATCCAGTTATAATGTTATGCATAATTAAAGAAATAAAGTTTCAACTTTTGTGCTTATTTAAAATTTTTGGAGTCGATTTTGTGTTTATGTTTAAGCTTCCTTGAAATTTGCTTTCTTTCAGCTAACTTCAAAATACAGTAAATGCTGTACCATCCGTTGTTTCTTTAAAAACTATATAAGCATTTATATACAAGATCGTACATACTGGCAACAAATATCCATTGTCTACCGTCAGGATGCTGATTTCATAAAGTATTTTCTAGCTATTTCAGGGTTCGTACGGTCCTTAAGAGTCCTTTAAAGTCCTTAGGTTTTTTGGAATCGATTTTTGGTCCTTAAAAGTCCTTAATTTCGGCCAAAATCGGCAGAAGGTCCTTAATTTTAATGATCTGAAATTTATGTCTGTTTTTACGACTGCCATTTTGAGTGTGAATTAGCATTTTGGAGGAATATTTTTGGCGATTCACTATGGTTATCTTTTTAATGGTTTCATGTGTTATTATTCGTTCCTATTTCTAATATAAATAGTGGGATACTCGAGTTTCTAAGCAAGAAGTGAAACGCACTTCGAAATTCTAATGAAAAGTTCTTAAACAACTTTTCGCTTTTGGTGATTTGAATTTTTTTATTTAACGGTTCTAAATTTGGTGACTTATCAGCATTTTGGCGAATTTAAGATCAGTTTTTATAAAAAAAAATTTTAATTCCGAGATCTCGGAATTTTTCAACGATTTTTTAATACATTGTAAAATTGATAAATTTCATTAAAATAATGCTAATCTATTGAAATTATATTTAAAAAATAACATGAAAATAAAATATTTTTATTTTTCGCTATCATATTATAAAGCTCCATTTTAACAACTTATTATACAATATTTTGAATCTGAGAAATAAACAAGGTATAATGCTATAAAACATAATTTACAGAACAGTTCTTACTAAAAGCGAAATTAGCTATGTAATTAACTAAAAATGTCTCCTTTTTAATATTTTTCATAGTTTTTCCCATGTAATTGTCTCAGAATATTCAAAATTCTCAGAATATGCATGTTTTCTCTATAAAATTAATTTTACACTTTTTTTTTCCCAAAAAACATTTCTGGCTTTCGGCTATTACAGAATTGGTAGGGATCATTTTTCTTTAGGATTTTAGACACTGCAGCATGGAAGTTTAGAAGGATTTGAAGGCAAGATTTATAGACCCACGATTCTAGAAGATTCCAGTAATATGTGACAAAATGAAAAATGTCTCCATGGTATTAACACATAATGGATGTATTTTACAGAAAGTTTGTGATGAATTTCTTACTTTTTGGAGAACATCTGGAAGAACAATGAAAACATAATATTTGAATGTTTTTAACTTCTGATACTAGAATCTTTTTCTTAGCATGTTTATCTTCCCTTTATTTTTCTCTACTTTTCACTGAACACAAGCATGGAAAATATCAGAAATGCTTCTAATCTTATCACGTGGACAGGCGTTATAGAAATGCATTTTTTATTAATAAGGAAATTGAAAACTAGCAATTTAAAAGATTCATATGCCTTAATGCATCATACAGAACTAGCACTAGGCATTTTCCCAGGCACTAGGCAATCTCTTTGAATCCTGAATTCTGCTGCATAGTGTCTTTCTAAATTCTGCTTCCAGTGCCTGCTATAAATTCTAAAAGTTATGATATTTATAGATTTTGTTGCTCAGTTTGTCACTAAATTCTAAAAATTCTGCCACATTAGCTTTATAACCAGCCCTTACCATACATATTTCATATTTCTTCAGAATTTTGATATTGCTAAAGAAATAAAATAGCAGCTTTTTCTATACATTCTAAATACAGTTTCTTAGTTTTTCTCGGTTTTTTTAGAATAACAGAAATCCTTAATTAAATCCAAAAATTTTAAAAGGAAATGTGTTGAAGAAAGAAACTGAATACATAAAGAAAATTATTCTTCAAAGATATGTACAGTTATTATTATGTAAATGACTCAGTTTATGATTTCAGCCTTTACTATAGTTCCCATTTCTATTTCCTCATATGATAGAGTTACTGAGCGAGCTTAAACTAAAATTAAATTGTATAGTCCTTGACCACTAGTCCACATTTTTAGTTTGAATTGGACTGTTCTTGTTTAATTATATCACCACGAGCTGTAATTGATTTTGTTAGCATCAGAACATGCCTTTATGTTCTAAGTTCTTTTTAAATGAAAAGGCTTATTTAAACCTTTGTCTGACATTGTAATTACTTTCAGACATAGCGATAATTTGCTTCACATCTGTTGGGAGGTTTTAGACTATTTAACTTTTACCAGATCTATAAACCCTTATAGCTGTATTGTAGAGAGTTTGACAAGTTAGGCGATAAAGCACGCAGAAACTAGTGAGAACACTAGTTTGCGTATTGAGACAATTTTCGGATTGTTAAAAAAGATGCTTAAAGAGAAGAAAATCGATTTAAATTAGCGAAAATATCTGGCAAGACTTCAAATTAAAAAGACGCATAAATACTTTGTTGAGTTTTGCTGTTACAAAACATAAATGTTTTGTAGCTTTTAATGTGTAATTATCCTAATATCGTTTAAGAATCAATGTCATAAATTACATGTATTTTAAACTGTGAAATTTTATTAGATTGTGATTTTAATAGGTTTTTTTTAACAAATATTGTTAAAAAAATAAAATTTCATATTGTAAATCCATAATGACTAAGGTTATCTAACTACCTAATTTAATTATATATAACTAACTGCTTAACCTTAAAAATTATAATATTAAAGCTAGTTATTGCCTTTCATTAATCCTTACCCAGGTCACAAGATAAAACACAAAAATGTAGAAATTCATGT
>KK120865.1:329702-350605 GCA_000611955.2 Stegodyphus mimosarum
TCATGTAAAAATATTCTTTGCGTCTAGTGAGACCTAAAACAATACAAAACAACTTATCACCTGTGGTTCTTTAGTGGCTCATTGGACCTACACGAAGCTAAGACACTAACTGAAACAGACAGAGCCCAACTAACTTTTAAATCTTGCCCAACCGTGCCTGCATCAGGCCTTTTATGTTTGTTCTAATCAGCAGGTCTCTAGGCAAGCAGCAGCGGTGACAGAGCGATTTTTTGTTATGAATCATGCTGATTATGATCTTACTTCTCATTTTAATCTATGCCGCTTGACATAAAATCTACTTGCTATTTACTAAACCTCTAGACTGAGCAAATGAAACATTAAAAAAATTAAATGAAACATTTAAAAAAAATTCAACATAAAGCTAACTGTTAGCGAAACAAATAAAATTTGAATTGATTCCTAAACTTATTAATAATTTTGTTAATTAATTCATGTTTAATAATAATTAATCCTACTTATGGATCTATTTCCTTTTTAGGATGGTATTACAAATGTGAAGTTCGGCATAGATAATATTTTTAATTGAATTTATTCAGCTCCTATTTGCTCATAGGTCCTTAATTTTTTTCATTAATGGTCCTTAAAAGTCCTTAAGAGTACTTAATTTCCGTGTGCAGAAATGGGTACGAACCCTGTATTTTGTCTACGATATCAGCGGTAAGCATAATGGAATTGTGAAATCTTTTGCTTAAGCCTTTTTGTACCATTTCGAGTACTTTCTATTACAGAACACAAAATGCCAAAGAGACGAATATTTTTGTATTATTTTAAATTGACAAGACATCAAAATAGTCTTTATGTGTTTTATGCGTGCTGTTGTATAAAGTTAGTTTCTCAGTGTCCTTAAAGGCTACGGGTTTTCCGTTCTTGTTCTGTTTGTTATTCCGATATAAAAATTTAAAGATGTGAAAAAGTTTTCAATTGTTATATTTCGTTATGTGATATGGACTCTCACTAAACAAAGCACAAGATTTTTCACCTACTTCTACGTCTATTAATTTGGAATTATTGCTATCCAAATAGAGAAACTGATTTTTTTAACCAAACCACATTTTATGCGAGAAAAATGTGTCATTTTTCGATTTTTCTTAGCTTCTGCTATAGTAGTATATATAGTGAACCTATGTATTTGCATATTATGTAAAATGCGTATGTTATGTTATACAGATATGTGTATTGTCTTAAATATGTACATTATACAAAATAGCTTAACCTACTATGTAAAATAGCTACAGTGAATCGTGTCCGTGCTATTTTATACCTTTGAAATCTTTGGACTTATTCTGCATCAGTTATAATTAAAAGATTCTCCATATCTGACGTCTTTGTTTAGCCATTTTCTGTTTTTTCGAACACACCATCAGACGCAAACTAGAGGTCATGACACATAGGAACGATCAAAGTTTAGGTTATGTAAATTGTTCAAGGGAAAACAACTGGAGGCTATGTGCCTGTGGAGAGGGATGCCTTCGTGGAGGGCGCTTTAAAAGAAACTGGCTGGTATCCACGTTACACATGAGGAAAACCATGGAAACCAACCATGCAACCTACCCGTGGAAACGGTCTCAGGTCGAACTATGAGTTTCAGCGACTTTATCGCTCTGCCGTCGGTGGGCCTAGTCAAAACTTTGGTAGGCGGTTTGTCAAAAATTTGGTAAGTTTAATTTTAAAATGGGACTATAAGGTATTTTCTACCTCCTTCCAGCATGCTTTCTTGGTGTAACGGCTATCGCACTCCACCCGTATTCGAGAGGTCCAGGTACGAGTCCCGGCGAAGGCTTTGCTCATTTTTCACATCTCGTGCTTGAAAAAATCCTAATGACTCTACAAGACGATGTAAGAGTGAAACATGGGGGATATTACTGGTGGTTTGATCATCTGTGGTATGTCTTGGTAATTCTAAAACTAAAATGTTGGTGTGGTCTGACCTCTATTAGACACAATCAGAGCTGAAATCATCGAAAAAACATCGAAGTCATACATCAATGTTTCAGTCTCTGCACCTAGGAATCTAGTATCATTTTCGATTGTTTCTCGTCAATTATAATTGACAATAACTAAGACCATCTCTTTCGGTTATCAATGACACTCAACTAATTTTAAAGAACTGGCTCCAAAAACTATTGAAAAGTGCTTGAAAGAAGCCGTACCGTTCATTGGGAATTATACATTGGAAGCTGACGATCGATTCAAATAACGGATAACATTCCGCTTGCTCAGTTTTTGAAGAACGTGGTTAAGCATGGGAAAACCGTACAAATGAATGATAATTCAACAGCAATAGTGTAGTCTCCTACAAGAGGACCTATAATTGAAGAAATCTCAAGGAATGTCTAGTCGTTAATAATACCTTAATCGTTAATAGTAACGAAATAAAATCAGTTTCTCAAATCCACCAGCTAAATGTTTCTGATCATATGGGCTTCATTAAATGTATTGTGTTCTATACAGGAAGCAGTATCGAAAGATCAGGAATATGTGTACAAAACTGAACTTTAGAGTTATTTGATACATAATATCTCTCTTTATAAAATCCTTAAAAATATTTATTTAATCCTTAATAATCTTTAAGAGTCTTAACTTTGTTTCATTTATTTGGAATGTGTGTTCATTAATAAATGTATATTATTTGCTATGATGTTATTAATAAAGTACTTTTGTAATTTTTTATATTCTTTTAGGCTGAAGAAATTTATAAATATATTAAAAAAGAACTTTTAAATGCCTTCGGGACTAACGTTTGGAGGGCATCAGAATCTACGTACAGAAACCTGGTTTGTCTAATTTCCTTCTTTCATTTTTATTCACATTATTAAAACTACTTACTTAAGGACAAGAGCAGCCATTTTTTCGCAGTACGGATAATAGTCGCACGCTGTAGAAGTAACTCACAGAGTTTCCAGAAAATTGTTGCAGGAACCTGAAGCTAAGTCATGTAAAAAAAACTGAAGAGGTGTGATAGAATGTTAAGCAAAATTTAAAGTGGAATGAATTCCACTATATCGTTTATTGACAGTAAAGAGTACGAGCGTATTACCCATCGTAAGCATTACTTTCTCGTGAAAATTCAAAGCAAACACACTTTAGGCTTTCAGAACCTGTAAGCAAAGATGAGAATATCATTAATAATTGCATTTCTTGTCAAATATAAAAGTAAACTACAAAATAACAAATAAAACATGCCCAGGTCTTATTACATTGAGATGCACATATTTAATAACATAAAATTTCTCTTTTAAGGTAGTCCAAGATTATGCTTTAAAGTTTTCACTTTGTACTGTAACAGCTGTGTTGGGTACATAGTTAGCTAGCTTAATAACCGTTAAACTAAGCTAATACGTAGATTATGTAAAGTAAATTTTCGCCTTTAGAATTTCGAATCTATATCACAAACAGACACAGCTTTAGAATACAAATTTATTTTACCTCACCACTTGTGAGTGTTAAATTAAAAACATGCATTAGTTCCCAATCTCCTGTATCTGGTCTAAACACAAGCTTCCGTCAGCTAGAAATTCAAATAATTTAACGCAGTCTTGCCAAAGGTCAAAAGCCTTTCCTAGGTTGCAACAGAAATTCGAACATGCAATTTACCTACCCCGAATCTCTTCTTGTATAAGATCTATCTAGTTCAAGATCAGAGTCGGTGTCGCCACAGAGAGAAAGAAACTTCACACGGAAAGGCAGCTGCAGTTAGAAAGCCAAAACTGTCTCAGAAACCTGTACTGCGATACTGTGGGGTTATTCTGGGACTTTATTGCCTAAGCAGTACTTCCAGAGCAATTACAGAATTCTTTATAGAACCAGAGAAGGAATGGTATATAAAATGTGACCCTTCTTGGAGGTCTTGGATGGTGAAAAGAACAAATATATGCTCAATGTTTTCTAACTTTATAATAAAACTGCTTGTCACTCAAATGTGCATAAATTCTGGAATTAGATAATCTCGTTTCAAAATTAGGCAGATAGGGACGATGGAAATTAAATAACATTTGTTTTGTAAAACCTAAGCATAAATGTAATAGTAAGACCTCAACGACTTAGATAAAATGTCTGTAAGCATTTCTTTAATAGCGAGCTACCAGAATTCTATTCTTATCATTCACACCATCCTTTGCAAAATGATATCTGGGTTTATGTGCGCATTCTTCCATTGAATCTGATTCTTTTTAACTCTATGCCTAACTTATATTCGTCTTCATAGAAAACTCAAACAGCTTACTGTATGTAAAAATACTGCTAAAACGTTTAAGGCAAGCTGCTTTTTTTGTAGCTTCGTCAAAATCTATAAATTCCACTTCAGAGGATGTCTCAGTCAAATACGGCTATTTTCTGCATTTCCCCATAAATCACAGCCTTGATACAGAAAGAAGAAACCGCTGTTAGATTTTTCATTAACATGGTTGTTTCTCCATTTTGCATACGCATTACCTGAGAGTTGGTTTTCGTTTCATTTTTTTCAAGCAGTCGTTTAGGATCTTTAGTTTATTTGAAATATCTGAAGCGGTTTGAGTTTGATTTCTTTGATTTTTTTGTTAAGTTTTAACACTTACTGTCTAAAATAGAAACTGTTATGTCTGGTCTAGTATTAACTAATAATAGACTTTTAAGATCAGATTTGCTTTTTTTTTTTGCTCAAACTTTATGAAAGTTAGTGAACCTTTCTTTTGTTTATAATATCATGAATCAACAGGAATCAGTTATTCATACAATACGTTTTCAGCTTTTATGAAATGTAGCTGCATTGATATAAGAAGAAAATCCAATGATTGTCCCGTTCAAAACGTATTAGTAATGAAGACTTTTCTAAATTATTCATCATAAAATGTTCTCTAATTTTTGTTCAAAATTCCGGAGTAAAATTTCTTTATTTGTTGCTCTTATCACCTATATGTACGCTAATGTGTACGAATTCTTTATTCTGTCTGGTATATAAACAAGGATTATTTTAGGTTTGTTGAAACATTTTACTTTTAACAGAAGTTTTATTTTTTACTGCTTGCTTAAGTACTTACTTGCTTGCTTTAGATTCTTTACCATGCAAACTTCTTTACAATCTTGGAGACTTTATCATATTCTCCAAAACCAGGTGATGCTTATGAGCAATACGCTATCTTCATTTAAATAAACTGACTGGCTATCATGATGTCGCAATCGCTTTGTTCTTCTTCTTAAATGATTTATAATATGATTGCATCCAACACTATTTATTTTGACCTTATATACCCATTTTCAGGAGTTTATCATGATTTTATGGCTCGGGCACATTTGTCAATATCTCTATGCCATTCGCCTTTAAAATATTTATCTTTTCTTGCATGGTTTGTCTCCATTTCTTTCTTATTATTACCCAAATAAACTTCATGTTATATTCCTGCATGGTTTTTTTGCCTCCTCTAATTGTGTTGGGAAGGAGAGTGTTGTACATGTTGGGCAGTAAACCTTTGGCTTTTCAAGTACTAGATGAGTTCAAGCAGATGAGTTTCGAGCAGATTTTTCAAGTTGTTAGACCCTTATTTTAAAAATTATCTCTTATCTGAATTATCAGTAAAAGGAATTAGGACCTCAGTTTTCTTTGGATAGGCATCTTTTAATGCAAAATCCCCCTCTGTGTTTGTTTACTGTAATGTTAGTATCGGTGTCCATCAAGTGATATCCTTTCTTTTCTTTTTGATAATTTAACCGTGATATCTTGAATAGATGGGTCATCAAGTTGTAGTTCTAATCTTTCTGTACATGTAGTACATATGCCGGAGTATCAAATGATTGTATATGGTTAATGATGGTTTTGTCTCACGCTATTTTTCATAAGGAAGTGACAGTAAATTCTTATTTCGGCAAACGGGTTTGCGGATGGTTTGCTGTCGTAAGAATTTCACCTGAATTAGGCTACCAGTTTCACTGTAATAGAAGATGAACTCTTTTTCTGGTGATCTGAGTTCATATACAATTAATGACATAAAAGAAAATGTGAAATTTAAGAAAAGACAAAACATTTAAAACAAAGAATTTATTTCACGTAGATTTCGAACAAAACTCTATAGATATTTATCTATTATTGCAACCACCTTAGTAGAAGTCTCCAAATTTTCAGAAGTTGCCAAACTCTGGCAATTATGCACATGCCATTTCTTTAGGAGCCATATCCCTTATAAGTTGCTATCCAAAAATTCACCGAATCGCCTTATTTTCTGTAAAAAAATTGCCGAACGGCACGAAGGTGGTTGCGTTAATATGTAAGTACGTTCTATCTGTTTTAAGGGCGATGAGGCACAGGTTCTTTTTCTTTACAAATGCATTTGAAATGTATGTTCTTTTATTTCCTAATTTATCATGATGTCAGGAGTAGCTAGTATGAGGCATCTCTCTATTATGTTACAAAATAATTAAAAAAGTAAAAGAAATTTTCGCTGTATAATCTACAATTCCGTCTCATAATATACTGTTACTGTACATAATACACAATAAAAGAGTTCAAAACAATTTTCCACTCAACTTTAGATGTCTAAATGGAGAAACTAACTTTTTCATGGTTTTTAGTTACAAGAATATTACTAACAGGAAGTTCCTAATGTTTACAGCTTCCTGCTAGAGCTCACGTATTTCTTGTTTGCAATAATTATGGTTACCAGATTTTCTGTTTTTTAGAAAATCAAAAAGAATTATTTTAGAACTAGAAAATCCCGATTAATTCAATACTATTATGCTCTCTTTAAATGCTTGGCTTTTTAAATATTTAACAGTTTTGACTGCAAAATTTTCAAAGTTGGAGATCTATAAGTTCACCCAGTATGTAAACAGTTTATACAAAATAAAAGTTAAAATAACATTTTTATTTCTTAGTCTCAATAATCTTGAAAAGTCTACATAGCTTTTGGCACTTTCATACTGTTACTTGATTCCTAAGTAGATCTCGTCTGGTTACATTTTGCTAATTTTTCTATTCTTATTCGAATAATTTCTTTAGGAGTGAGACTTCAGGTTAGGAAATTGGATGTAGCCTGTAGGTGCCAAATCTGGTGAATAGGAGTTGAATCGGATGAATATTGTTTAAGAATTCAGGCACTTTATTTTGTTACATACCGCTTGATGGCAATAGAAACGTATAAAGGGCCACTGTTGTGAAGGAGAAACCAGTTACACGATAGGAATGTTTCGGGACTAACGCCCTGAATTCTTTTTAGAAATCTGTGCGTTATATTTTTCGGGTTTCCTTTATTTTGCATAACAAATTATTTTAAGTTTGATACCTTTAATGAACTCCCCAATTTCTCCTAGCATTTTTTCCTCAGGATGTAAATTTAAAGTTAAGTGAAGTGAGTATTTAAACGGGTGAATCTCTGAGTTTATTCAGAACGTGTTTTCGCTAGCCAGCGCACGTTTCGTTGCTATCTCGCTGTTACGTTAGTACGCACCTTGGCCATATTCGAATAATCGTCGCGCCTGTTAGGTTTGGGAGTAAACCTAAGTTAGTCGTAACTTAACGTGCTAATCCAGCACTGTTCTAATTAGACTTTGTATTGATTTATATTCTACGTTTAAGTTTCACCGCAAGTTGACGATATTATTGTAAGGCACATGCTGTTCTGTTCTTACTTAATAAAGGGTTATTTTCATCCTTCTTCTGTGGTAGTATCCTTTCACACCTGTGAGAGAATTCGCCAGGTTCTTTGTAGTTTAGTTTATGTGGAATAAAAGAGACAGCTATTGCATGTTTTTACGAAATATGGAATATATCAGCTGGACTTCAAAGAAAAAAATTCCTTGTGAATTATCCCTTTCCAGTCACAAATTTCACTACCACTATCTCCAATCTAGGTTTCTGAAACCAAAGTTTATGTGGACTTGGTAAACGTTTTCCGTCACAAACAGATGGCTGCCATTGCATTTCAGGATAATAAGCAAAGTACAAAAACTGATCTCAGGGCACAAATGGGGCGAAAAATGTTTTGGCTATAATGTCTGCATTATAGATCAAATCATTTGCTAAGCTTTTGCTCAGGAGACTTTCTAATCAATGACAAGAGATATTCACTGAATCAAAAGAAGATATTCACTGCATAATAATAGGAGAGTGTAATTTAAGAAGGGAGCAAGTTAAGTTACCACAGTAATTAATGCTTCAATTATTGCTTGGCAGGCTTGCTGCAATTTGTTAAATGAGCAAGTTCGTCCAAAAATTTGAGGCCACATTGTATAAGCTCCCTATTTCAAAACCTAGGAAATTCAAATTTATGTTTACAAGTGCTCGTAATATCGAATAAGAGGAAATCAATGTGTAATTATAAACGAAAGTGTTTGTGTGTATGTGCGCTTTTATGCATATATGTTTCTCTGTGTATCTCAAGGATAAGTAGGAGAGCTAAGAAATTTCGAAGAGAGGTTCTCGAGAAAAGATCCTACCCTTCTCGGATTAAAACTCGATTCATAGATTTGATTAAAACTCGATTGTTTAGAAATGTTATGTGGATTTTTCGCACTTATCTTTACTTAGAAAGCGAAGCATTAGTGAATTTCGAATATTTCGTCATTGGAATCATTTGGAAAGAATTAAATCCTCACTTTCAAAGACAAAAGAATATTCTGCATAATATCGGGTCCATAAAAAATGTATACGCATTTTAACAAAAGAAAAGGTTTTGCTGTGATTGCAACACATGCTACTGTAACTTCCTGACAAAGGACGTTCTGCATAACCAAGTTTCTATGTTACTCGACAATCGACGCCTTTCAAGATCTTCAAAAGCCATTTTGATTCGCTGTTATGCGTCAGATACATTTTTCTGGTGGATCCTGTATTTTTAGTCCATGGGAATGTTCTTGTCTATGTTTGCAAAACGTGAATGGAAGAAAGACGTTTTCAATGTTTAATGATCTAATGAAGTATCTAATGAAGATTTGATCCAGTTTATCAGTATCCGCACTGCGTCGGCAAAATCTGAGAACTATATTTTCTACGCTTTTAAAAGCGTAGAAAGTATAGTTCTCAGATATATATAGTTCATATCAATCAAAATATGAAATCAAAATATAGTTCATATACTAAAAAATGACTCACGGCGCACATTATCATCTCACCTCAACTGCTTTCCTGAACTATTATTTGCTAAAGAACACATTTTTCTATGTGCTTAATCGCTTCTTTTTTGAATAGCGAACACATACAATCACAATTTATAAAGCTGAGCAAAGAATATCACTAAATATTTGCTATAATGCTAGAATAGGGAAATATTGAAATTTTGCTTAAAAATACGGGGAACAAGCATTAACTTGATCAAATAATTTTGCTGCTATGATGATTTTATTATGGACACGAAGATATTGTTAAGAACCTTGAAGTGGTTCCTCTTCGCAATTTGAAAAATCATATCATCGGAAAAGATTGTTAATTGTTGCTACAAATTCGTCACTTTGTGAGGTTTTAGTTAAACTAACAATGTTTTATTTTAATTTGCCCTTTTTCTATCTCTTCTCATTTCAACTTCCCGTTAGAATAAGAGCGCGTTTCAGCTTTATGCTAATTTGAAGTGAAGCCAAGTTCTATTTAAACGAGAGGTAAGAACCTCTCAGTGTGAGAGAGCTTTTAGACCACTGTTACTCTGTTCAACGTTCGCCTGACCAGCTAGTATTTAAATTCTAAGCCGTAGCGCTGTTACGCTATTACTTATTGAAGTAGTTCTAAGTGCGTCAGTATTAGTTAAATCTTACTACGCACCATTTAGTTTAGAGGCCAACCTCGCGTTCATAGCTCTGTGAGCAACGACTACTTAATTTCTAATTAGCTTTAGTTTAAATTAAATTTGATTGTTCAGTTTAGACCCAAGTGGCGGTCATTATTTTCTGTATCCCTCCCGAGTTGGGAAGTGGCTGTACATAATTGTGGTTTAATAAAAGAGGATTTTAAATCCCTCTGAAGTGTAGTTCTTCTACCACTTATTCACAGTATTCTACCATAGAACATAGCTGCAATCAGCTCCCTGTTCAAGATCAGGACTTAAAGCTGTCACGAAGATGTTTTCCAAGAATATGCACCGAACACTCAGTCCTGACAACTTGACCTTTCGATTAATTGATTCAGTAATCTGATTCAGTGATAACTGATTAGCTTGATCATAGCAAAGACATTTTTTAAAAATATACAGTTGTAAATTTCGAAAAACGAAAAATTTTGTTTTCGTTTTGTTCTTTATACATTGATTGCAAAATAGAACTTCTGCATGTAATGAATTGGTCTAAACGACAGACATTAATCTTGAATTTTTCAAACACACTGCCTGGAGATGAAACTTGGTGTTTTGCTTACGATCTGAAAGAAGAAGAGAATGAAATGGAAGGTCTACTTCTGTTTGTAAAGGTTCATTAAGAACAGAGAAACTTCGGTTTTAAAGGTTTTCAGTAAAGACCATGTTAATGGCCCTCTCTCATTGGAAAGTGATAAGGAATTAATATCCAGGGAACAAACGGTGAATTCAGTATTTCCGAAAGGTGCAGCGGACAAGCACATAAAGAACTCAGAGATCTAGGCCTCAAAATGCTCAATATAATGAGTCGTTTTTTGCTGCACGACAGTCACGTAATCCGACATTTGACCACCAGTTCCTGGCTATGAAAAATGTCACAATTTTCAATCAGCTATCTTATCTTACAGCTTTAACAGTTAATGACAATTTTTCTTTCCTTAAAATTAGTCTACCTAATTATTTTAACAACATTAAATCGATTCTGGAAATCTTACCCTCTGACGTAAGCAGTATTTTAAAAAGTAGGTGCTCTCGGGAATCAAGCAACTGTATTCACGTGCCAAGCATTTTCTGGACTTTGTGTGCTGTTTTCTTCACGTTTTGATATTGTACAAAGTTAAACGTAAACGAACTGTGCGTAATATGTTTTGCATCCTTAATGTGAGAACCAGCCGCAACATTCTTTGTTTAATTAAATCGATCAACTGATCATTATTGTAATTGAACGAAATAACTTTGCCTGGCAATCCATATTTTGTATGGAATAACTATACATGATATTTAACTGTAAAAGTCTATAAATACAAAAAGCGGAAGATCCGCAAAATGTACTTGCAACACGGTTTTAGGAGTAACATACCTAATTTGTTTATGTTCTATAGGTTAATTCCACAACAGCGTATATTGGATATCCAGATATTCTTACGAATGTACATTTCCTTCGCTTTTTGTACACGAACGTAAGTGCTTTATTAACTATCTGTAAAAATATTTTCTAAGCAGTAAACTTAAGGATATTTTAAAGTTCTTTTCTATACTAATTATTTCCCCTCACTGTTATTTTGCAGTTGACATTGGGAAATGTGAGTTACTTCGACAAAGAAATGAAAGTGCGCAAGTGGTCAGCTGATTATTCCTTCCTTCGTCTTCAGAAACCTGAATTTCGTGAAACGTAGGTAGCAATTTGATTTCCAGTAAATATTTAATTTTGTTTCTTTTGTTATCACAGTTGACCAAACATTCGAAATGGGGAATATAATGGAGCGTAGAATATGGTTTTCTTATGTACTGAGAGTCCTCGAATAGGTAAATGATACTTACTTACATTTTTTGATTAACCTTTGTTTTGGTGTTAATAATAGCTCTACTAGTTTATGTGACAATGAAACATGAAACATCTATCATAAAAATCCCTTGCTTCATGACGATCTCTGTGGTATTGTGTTTCACAAGCATCAAACTTTGCTATCTAGCAATAATCATTTAAATGACAATATTCCATTTTCTCTTTGTTTCCTTAAATCGCCACTGCACATGAAGGGCTTACGTAAAAAAGGAGATTTAGTTAGTAGCACAGAAAGCCCCAGAGGAGGTAATATAAGAGAAATTAGTCTGTATTAAGGCACCAGTATCATTACTGCAATGTCCATTATTGTAATGGGCCATTACTGCAATGAAACCTCTCATAGGGTTCTTCATTTGCGTCACGAACATTTGAGGAAAAATAGTTCAAATGTAAATTCAAAACAGGATTTTTTAATAATTCATTGAAGTGCATGTTATTATACTAGTATAAAAATACTTCGAAAGAATACACATTCTCAGAAAAAGGCAAAATAGGATAAGTTGATACAAATGTACCAGTTCATAAAGAGCTATTGATAATTTCAGTGTAATAATAATAAAAAAAAGTAAAAATAAAAATAAAATCTGAACGCTTTCAGATTTTATATCATGCTCAAAGGGGCATTTTTTTAATGTTTTGTGTGTTACCTTTATTTTTTAAATATATTCTTCGCGTTAAATTACAAAAAATTCCATTCAACAGCAATACCACAAAATATTTAAAAAACAGCGTCTCTTTAGAATTTCTGATAGACAATCTTGCGCGCTGGAGATAAAAATTTTATTTTTCGTACAGTGTTGCCATTGCTCGCTTTGAAATGTTTGAGTTTGTTAATCAAAAATTCGTTTGTTGTTTTAAAGTTTTACAAAATATGAAACAGATAATAAAACGAATTCGAAATCTGGGCTTCCAGGTTCCCATGTGTGAGATTGCGTTATATAAAATATTTTGTCTGTACTTACTGTCGCTTTTTCACAATGCGAGAGGCATATATACACATTCATGCAATTTTTTCATTGTTTAATTTCTTTAAATATAATACAGGGCGATAATATTTGGTGGCAACTATTTGAAAAGTGAGATGGGCATTTAGGGTGAAGCAACGCAAAATGCCGTTTCGAAACTAATAGCTCTTCTGGGCTAAACGGATTTCCACTGATATGTATAAAGCTCTAATTTTTTTTGTAACCAAATAATTGCTCAGATGTTGCCAATTGATTATTACTAAATTAAATGTGTTGTTATAACATAAATTAAAAGCTTTGAAATAATGTAGAGTTTAACTTAGTTTGGACAACGAATTATTTTAATTTTGGTATCTTTTCTGAACTTCTTATTTCCCATCGCATTTCCTCGCGAGGGTGCAAATTAAGTTAAGTGAAGAGAGTATTTAAACAGACGAAATGAGAAGGTTAGACAAAGAGCGATTTCGCTAGTGTAGCATACGTTTGCTATTTCGTCCTCCAGCTGTTAATCTTAGTTGCGGCTACGCACTCTAGCCGTTTATTAAGCCAATCACCGGTGTAGGTTGCTCAGTCAGCCTATTAGGTTCAATTAAATTACGAAGTCTAGCACTAATTCTTAGCTTTCGAATTTATTTTTAAATTTACCTTAAGTTCTCCTCATCGCAAGCAATCGGTGATTTTTGAGCATGCTCGTTAGATTACGCTAAATAAAAAAGGGCTTTTTCTGTCTCTTCATCTGTTGCGTTACTTTTCATGCCTGTGAGAAAAGTAACCTGGCTAGATTTTGAGATCTATACAATTCGTATGACAGCAAAGAAGATAAGATCTTACAATAATAGTTTATAATAGTGTTCTTGTTTTCAGATGAGAAGAATATCATGTTTTATTGAATATCATGTTCTTTGCATTTAAACCATAAAATTCAGTTAAAGAACAATATCGCAAAATAATTTTAATCTGAGCATATCTTTAGAATTTCCTACACACAGTCTCACGCGCTGCATATAAAAATGTTTTTTTCTACACAACGTTGCCATTGTCCGCTTTGAAATCCTTGAGTTTGTTAATCAAAAATTCGTTAAAGTTTTACAAAATATGAAATCGTTAATAAAACAAATTCCAAATTTCAAATTTGGGCTTCCAGATGCCTATATTCGCAGCAGGATAACGGCATTCAAAATTCCATGGCTTTAGGTACCGTCGTTTTATCACAATGCGGGAAACATACATACATTTATACACATTCTTCATTATTTAATTTCTTTAAATACAATACAGGGCTGCAATATTTGTGCCAACCGTTTGAAAAGTGATACAGACTTTTAATATTTCCGACGCAAAATCGCAAAACGAAAACGATAGTCCTTCAGGGACAAAGCCCCTTTGGACTAATAATAGTTTATAAAAATGATCTTGTTTTCAAAAGAGAAGATAGTTTATAATAGTAATAATAGTTTATACTAGTGTTCTTATTTTCCAAGTAAATATTCTCAATAAAAAGTTTTAAAGTTCGTAATTATATTTTGTTCTAATATATATACAGATGAGAATACAGTTAACTTAAGAAATATATGATTATTTTCCATTACAGGGCAACTCGTTTCGCAAACGTTTCTCGATAAAAATATATTTTTACCGGGTTGATACATCCAGCAAAAAATCACGTCATTACCAACTCATTCTAACTGTGCTGAAATGTTCTGAGCATAAGAAATATATCTTTAAGGATAGTTATTTCAATAAAAAAACGAAATAAAACGACAGGGTATAAAAAATGCTTTCTCTTTAAAAATAAGAACATTGTTATAGAGGATAAAATCAAGGAGGTTAGAATAGAAGGAGGGAGGGTTCGCAGTTTCCTCCACTATCGGGGAATGAAGCCTTTCCCTAACAAGCGGCGTCCATGTTTGTAACTTCAAAATATTACATTACGGCAGTGAAATGTACGTGTTTCTATGGTGTTCCGTGCATGTATTTTCCAGTAAAATTATGTTAAATTTATAATTAAATAGCTCGCTGTTGTTGAATTTTTGTTTTAAAGTAATAAAGATGATATTCATAATTTACTATGTACAGAAAATTCTTAGGAAATAGTTCGAAATCTAAATGGATGTGCATAACATTAAAGCCTTTAAAAATGATATTTCTGCATATTTCAAGGATTTGCTTAGGTTTCATTAGCAACCTGTTGGATGTACTTTCCAATTTTTACTTTAAGGAATGATATTTAATAAAAAAATGTTGCAATGACAGACTTCCTTGCACAGGTCACGGTGATAACAGCAATATGGCCGACAAGCTTCGCCATTTGAGTTGAACTTTCCCTCCTTCTATTCTAACCTCCTTGGATAAAATTAGCATATTTAATTTAATGGTCGCCGGTTTTTACCTTTGGTGCAAGTAATTGTTTTGTAAAAAATTATTTGATGAATGTACTTTGATAACAGAAGAAATTCCAAGCTAATTCTCAGGTTCTTACGCCCTTTTAATTGTCGACTGACGTGTTTTGTATTATGAAGAACATATGCCATACGACTTAATGGTGATGTGCCACGATGTGTTTTGTTTCTCTAAAGGAAGAATAAGTTTAATCCTTGATTTCAACGTCTTTTCATTTTGAGATAACAACAAAAACATACCTTATTCATTTTTATGGAATTAAATGTAATATCTTTCATCTGGTTTTATTTCAGTTCGAAGCTATTATAAAATATAAGCTTATATAGTGATTAGAATTAGTTCTTGCTATATTTTGGTGGACGACTGAGCTCTGCTTTAAATCTAAAGTTTAATGTAAGTGTTTGAGTTTTCTTTACCTATTTACCTAAGCCTTTGCATTCTTATCTGTCGTGAATACGCTTTATACGTGAATATGTTTATGGAGTGCATCTTACGAAATTATATTAAGCAATAATTGCTTCCTATTCGTCATGAATTTTTTACTCGAATAGGAGTTTGTTTATTACCATCTGCGTTTTGTAATTATTTAACATTTTAATGTTCAACTTATAGCGCAATACTCAATTCTACTATTTTGCTAATGTCACAAAACTTGCTATTGATTGCGTATAACAAAAATGCTCCCTATATTTTTTCCCTCTTTTCTAATATTGTTGTATTAATAATCCTTGTTTACTTCAATAAGAAAGTTAAAAGGATGAAGAAAGATTTACGGAAATTTGTAACATTTTACACATAAACACTAGTTTTGTAACATTCGTGGTTTCTTACAGTTTTTTAAAGTAAAATTAGAAGATTTCCATTTAAATAAAAAGAAACGCAGATTATCTTTAATCCTTCATCTTTAACAATTTTATTTGAAGAGCTTTATAAAAATAGCTATGGATTTAATTACAAGGAAAAATGCATTATTACATAAAGTGTTTGTTAAATGTTAAAAACTAAAGAAACTTTATTTGGTTTTCGTATTTCTTTGCAGTTGGCTGGAACACGCAAACATTACATCTGTAAAGTACTTTTATAACCATGAGAAATCTACCTTTGGTGAGATATGTTTTTCTTTTTGCTTTCAATTTCGTAGCTATAACATTGTTTGCCCCATACATGCAAAGACTGGCTGAAAAGTTTCGAGAAGAAACTTATTTTTTTTTTTGGAAGATCAACGGGTTTGAACTAATATGTAGTATTTGGTCACAGCGAATGAAAAAAAACGCCTAATACACCTTACCGATGCAGATGAAGAATACATCTGTATGACGGTATGGCAGAGATTCGATTTAATTTTGTATTAGGTTTGAGAAGAGCCACAACAAAATACTCGACATATTTCTGCGTGAGTATACTGATAAAGTATTTGTCTATGCTTCAGTGTTTCAATGCATGATATGACTTAACAGGAAGAACCTAGACGAGCACCTCCGTAGAACCAACGGTGATTGAGGTATCGCTGGACTAATAAATAGAACAAGATCATACCCTAAACGGCCTACGTGAGGCGCGGTGCCGACCGATGCATACCGGGCGCCACTTCACGAGCTATCAAGTTGGCTGTCTGCTGTATGTCAGCATTGTTCGTATTTCAGTGCAAGATGTAACTCAAGGGAGTGACAGTGAAGAAATCCAAGTAAGCATACGTAAGCAATTTCAAGTACGTTATCCAGTACAAGCATGGTTATCAAAAATGTGCACTTATTGGAAGACAGTGAACAGTGACTTTTATGTAAGCAATCTTAAAAACTGTTTGCTTGAAGAAATACTACTTTAAAAACTGCTTGCTCAATAATCATTGCTCCTAGATAATGCCCGACTGCATACTTCTGCTGTGAGTTCGTGAATGCTGTGTGAAATTCATCTTTCATCATTGGAATAAACTGAATACAGTCTAGACTTAGTGACATGTGATTTCCAGGCGTTTTCGATATGGGCATGGTAATAACAGAGAGAAAATTGTTGTCCGGAAGTGACCACTTCCGCGCCCGCAGTACTGAAGTTGAATATAACAAAACAGCCTGTTTTATGTCTTTGAATAGCCCATAAAATGCGGTGAAAATTGCAATCCGTCGGAATGAATCGTATCCATAAAAAATGACATGACACTTAATGCCAGTTAGATTCTGAATAAGAGAATCAGTTTTAAAACCTTTCAACGAGTTTTGTATAAATTTGTCGCACTGATATTTTTCAGCTTTAGTTTTATTAGAAATAATTTTATCAGCGAGTCCGGAAAGCAGGTTTCATGTTAAAATTAACGTTACAGAAATAGAAACTGCATATTTCAGTATCCACGAAACACAGAGAAAGATACACACTTTTCCTGGCAGAAATGATGCGAGATATTAATATTTAATCAGCAGCAGCTGAAAATATTTGCCTTAAAATATAAATATAAACTTTGGATTTTGTAGATAATATATTTTAAAGCAAAATTAGATGAACTTATACGTCATTTTTAATGATGTTATTACATTTTGTGCATTTTAGATAAAAGAAATTTTAAAACTTCCATTTTAACCTTTTAATTTTCTAATAAATCGGCTGACAAAAATAATATAATCCTCTAATTCCGTTCAAAGATCCCAACCGACGATATCGAAAGAATATTCCTTGTAATAGACTGTATTATTCTTAAGTCCATTTTAAATACTTGCAACAAGATTAATAATTTATAATGTCTGACGTCGCTGATATTTTCTTCTGTCTTTGCGTCCTTTCAGAAGTTTAACTAAGGGATCAAGTATGTTTGCGGCTCATGAAATAAAATTTCTAGAACTTGTACAATCTTCAAAGTCGCTCAACTAATGTATGTATAAATAGTGAAAGGAATTCATAACTAGTTTTAACTTTTCATTTTAAGGGTTTAATTCGTTCAGAAAAAAGTTCCATACCAAGAATTTCCAAAGATTCTAGGCCATCTGAAATCTGAAAGCAATAAAAATATTATCTAAAAAAACACACAAAACGGGCCGATCTCTGGTAACATTATCCATTAAAGGTTTTTTTTTAATGGCCGGACGCTTCATTTAATTGCCATTAGCCTTGCTCTACTACAGGGCCACATGGTGGCTATTTCATTTTGATAGCACCTAACAGGTGGCCACCATTGCCTTCTATGAAGGAACGCACAGTTACAACCATGTCTTCCCCGGAAGATTCGAACTCGGGCCCGTCTCTATGGCAGTCAGTGTCACTAATCATTATAATGGCTGAGCGGCCATTTAAAGGTTGATTTGGTTTATGTGATTACGGAAAAGCCTCAAGGGCTTTCTGCCTAAGGGGAGGGATGCCTTCGTGGCGGACGTTCTAAGGGAAACTGGCTCGTATACAAGTTACACATGAGGAAAACCACAAAACGCCCATGCAGCCAGCCCGTTAGCGGAATTCAAACCTCGACCGAACTACCAGTGTTTAGCGACTTTATCGCTCGGTTGCTGTTGGGCCGAACCATTAAAGATTGAAATATTTCAGCAGTACTACAAAGCCAAATTTTCTTTATGCCGAAAGGCGGTGGAATTGTAGTCTTGAGGGTTAATTGGTAACTGATGCAAAATATCATTCAAAATATTAATATAGCATTCAAAATATCAACTTGGAAACAACTTTTTTCCGTATATCATAGAGATAAAATCGAGAATATTCTGCTTTCCACAACGATCTTAAACTGTCTGGTTATTTAAAGTTGAGCAATCATCCGGTGGTATCCAATCTGAACAGGCCTTCTTGGAGAGCAATGAAGAAGAATTATTTCTTTTTTAGGTTCTCATGTCATTAAATCAACTATGGATTAAAACTCCGCTTGTACAAGATATCCTGTTGTGGTTTTGCAGTGATCAGTGATCCGTTTTCTGTGGAGAGAAAGACATTGGATTCAATCTTTTGATCTGGGCGAAAACGGTTAAATATATCCGGAAATTCGAGCAATAATTTATGATAAATGTTATTTTCATCAACCAATTTAATCCAATAAATTGTCGTTTACCGCAGTTTTCCCTCGGGATATGAGTTGCAACACCCATCATTCTGAGAATTAGACTTCAGATTAAAATTAAATGAAACATTTGCACTTCTATAAAAAAGGGTTATTTAAAAGCTCGATGTAATTAAAACTCAAGTCATCATATAGACTTTGGCCACTACTAAGGTCAGAAGCGGTAATCACTTTATCACGGAAGCACTTAATAGGTGGGCCAGCCTTTGCCTCCTATGAATGGATGGACAGTTTCAACCACGCCTTCTTCGGGATTAGAGCCCGTGCCCCTTGGAATCGCAGTCGGCTTCCCTAACCCCTAAACTATTTGGGCGGCGAGTGTTAAAAGTTATTGATAATAAAGTTTGATAGTAGATGTACGTGCGCTTATCAAATGTTGTAAAAAAACGATTTCTTGCATTTATCCCAGAACAACAGATCTAGTATCAATTAGAAATATTAAATTGTATGATTACCTTAAAGAAATAAGCATTCAAGTACGCTTGGCAAAATACAGGTCATCATTACACCTTGTGTGATTCATTTCCTTTTGTAAAATTACAAAGCGAATTAAGCTGCTTAGTTTTAGTTCTAAGTTCATTATGTTATCAAGAGTAACTAATTTGAAGTTAACTTCTAGCAAAAGAAACATTCCCACGCGGGTAAATTACTACGGGATCCAGAATGGTTACGTATTGAATTACTTTGCTAATTCTTTAGTTCAAGAAATAGCTGCTTATTAGTTGAACTTCTCAGTTCTGCAAAAACCGCAAATTTATTGACAGGAATCGGCACTGCTTCTAAAATTCTATCAGAAGCGTTTACTGTCTTTTCAACTACTATCGGTACAAAAGCATCTAAAATAGATTGAACATAGTAAGATAAATTATGCATAAAAAGAACAAAATCGAAAGCTTTCAGATTTTATATTACGTGCAAAGGTGCGTTTTTTTAACATGTTGTGTGTTAACATGTTACCTTTATTTATTACATATTATGATCTTCGCACTTAAACCACATAAAATTCAATTCAACAGCAATATCGCAAAATAATTAAAAACTGCCTATCTTTCGACTTTCCTACAGTTTCGCGGGCTAGAAACAAAATTTTTTTTCTGTACTATGTTGCCATTGCTCGTTTTGAAATCTTTGAGTTTATTAATCAGAAATTCGTTAAAGTTTTACAACATATGAAATAAATAATAAAATAAATCGAAATTCAAAACTCGGACTTCCAGGTGCCCATGTTCGGGTGGAGGATTACCTGATTCAAAATTTGATGGCTCTAGGTATTGTCGTTTTTTCACAACGCGAAAAACATACATACACTGGTGTGCAAAAATTAAGGACGAAGTCGAAAAATTAGCATATCAGTTGAACGAAGAGGCAGAGCGGACAGGAAGACCAATCAGAAGATTAAGCAAGGTCATGTACGGTAGCACATGCGCAGATATGCAGGAAGACGTAATGGGGGAGTGTCTGAGTAGTATAAAGCATGTTGTCGGTGTAAGATAAGTATTTTTTCAAAGAGATTGCACGCCGTACAGCAGTTAAAATCACACAGAGTTGCTGCCTCAGCGAGAAATGGCGAATAATCAATCTGTTAGACGACATCTGGATGCTTTTACCCGAGGTCGAATCATTGGGAAATTGGAGGAAGGCCGCAGTGTGACAAGTGTGGCTGCAGAGTTCGGAATTGCTCACAGCATCGTTTCACGACTTTGGAGACAATTTCAAACTACAGGAACAGCTATCCGGGGGATTTAGTAGTGGTCGTCCACGAGGAACCACACCCGCAGATGACCGGTATATTGCCTTACAGGCCAGAAGAAACAGGCGGCAGACAGCGGGAGAAATCGCTAGACACACGACACAGGCGACTGGACGACCGATATCGCGTTTTA
>KK120865.1:351397-380951 GCA_000611955.2 Stegodyphus mimosarum
TGCTTAAATAAAATAACTTCAAATTTTGGCGTTCTTACGGCCTTATTCGGGTGGAGACGTACGTTTTTCAAAACAGGATGGCTCTAGATACCGTTGTTTTCTTTCATTTTTGCACACACGTGTATATTCATGCAAATTCTTTATTATTTAATTTTTTAAATATAATACAGGACGATAGTATTTGGTGGCAATATTTTGAAAAGTGATTCAGACTGTTAGAGTGATTCAATACAAAATGCCCTTTCCAGACTAATAAGCCTTCTGGGCTAATAATTCGAACTTAGGCTGGTCTGAAACTTTCTACGAATCTACGCGTAACTTCATGCAGCGTCGAAGTTCGAATAGTTTCCTATCGCCAAGATGCTCAACAGATTCCCAATATCTTGTTACGATGAATCGGTTTCGGTTTATTTGATTGCGGTAAAGCACACTTTGGCTATCTGCCTAAGGGAAGGGATTCCTTTGTGAAGGACATCCTGGGAAACTGGCTTGTACACACATTACACATGAGAAAAACGACGAAAATGTCCATGCAGGCACCTCTTTTGCCTGGAATCGAATCTAGATCGAAACTACCAGTGAACAACTTTACTGCTCGGCTGCTTGTGGGCCGTTGCAATGAATCACTAGTGTGTTTAATAAGATTTTGTTTGAGATGCTCATATGGAACTTAAGTATCCGGATTAATAATGCCATATCATTTATTTGAGGGTAAAATTTGTTGCTATATTTAGCAAATCGCCAGTGACCGATTCGGGAATACCAAGTTGAAAGATACCTTTTCACATATTGGATCATAATGTGTGTTGATCGGTATTTTAACAGCA
Organism: Stegodyphus mimosarum; assembly: GCA_000611955.2. NCBI lineage: Eukaryota > Metazoa > Arthropoda > Arachnida > Araneae > Eresidae > Stegodyphus > Stegodyphus mimosarum. Next base: position 352,225 of record KK120865.1, read on the forward strand.
ATTGTCTCCTATATTTGACGAGAACATGCCAAATTTAGTTGCATTGATTAAAAAGTTATAACTTTGTCGGGTTTACTTATTTAATTCAGTGTTCAATTCTTGGAACCCCACAAACACTAATAAGGGAATAATCGCTTACGTGTGTGAACAGAAACAGAAACGTAAGACTTAAGAAGGGTTTACCACCCTTTATTTCTCAAAATAAATATGATGCAATCAGTTCTTAACTCGGAACGTACAGCAAAGCATCCACTTGGGCTTAAATAAATATGAAATTAAACTTAAGTAAGCTTAACTGAAGCTAACTGAAAGATATAGCCGAAGCTATCGAGATTCTAAGTAGTCTAAATCTTAGTTAAGTCCGCGAAGAAAAACAAGGGCCTAAAGTACGGCCGAGCGTAGCAATAGTTTAGAGAAACGTAACCAAAAGGCAAATGCACACTACTCAGGCTTTCTCTCGAAGTTGGTGAAACATCGACTTAAATACTTCTTTTACTCATTTGCATTAACCGCTTTTCTGAAAATACATTCTGGTATAAAATTGTAAGCTGAAGCTAGAAAAGGCAGGAAAGATGCATAAACTTAAAATAACTGTTATTAAAATTAGAATAAACCAATAACTTAATTAAAAAATTCAAGAAACCGTAAACACCCAAGACATTATTGTGAAAAAATAAATATTTCAAGAAACGAATGGGGGGTCCACAGCAGACTTCGGCTTGGCCACAACTAAGGCCAGAAGTGGTGGTCACTTATTATGGAGACACCTAATAAGTGGGTTACCTTTGCCCCGTATGAAGTACGGACAATTCTAAACATGCCTTCTCCGGAATTCGAACCTGGGCCTTGTGGTACCGCAGTCGGCTCCTTTAACCACTATACCGTCTGGGCGGCAAGCGACAATGTTTTACCTCATATACGTTGGAACATTCTAGGTGTAATGCAGGACAAGCATACAGTTGCTTGTTGCCATTCCTTTGCCACAAACGCATTTTAATTTCTCATATAAGATTCTTGCACGGTTGATACTTAAAGAATCGAGGGTTGCACCTAATTGGTAGGGCTTTGTTTGAACGCATATATAAAAAGATACGGAAATAAACGAAGAGGTATGGTAGCGTAAAGTTATATATGGGTATCAGTACCATAAACATGCTTGATATTGAAAATTGGTAGTGTTTGGGATGCATTTTATAGAAATTCTTGAAAAAATTCCATTCAAAAAGCTCAATGAAATGTGCGTCATCTAGTTTTGGTATATTTATTATGATCTTATAAAATAAGATTCTAGTTAAAAGGATAAAAGAAATTTTTTGTTATATGCTGAGTTTCCTGTAATGCAAAAATACTACTCGCAAAATTCTGTTTTTAGAAAATTCATTCACAAATTATAGTTGAAACCCTAATTTTGAATCATTTCTATATTAATAAAGTATTTATTGATATAAGGGCAAAAATTTACCGGGTAATTTCTACAGAGATTTTAGTATCGTAAGCACTCTTACTATTTATTAAAATCTTTGATGAATTGGCTTTTTTATTAGCTGTTTAACTATCCTCGAGAAATTCACTTCAGAAATTGACATAAAGCAACTATGAGTTGAAACTTTGTTAGCTATTTTTTGTCGGTTTCACTAACTCCAGAAATGGAGATTTTACGCGAATTTACGTTTTTTAAAAGAAAAGTCCCATTTATCTGTAGAGGCGAAAAGGAAAAAAAATGTGATTAGAAAATTTAGAGAGGATTGCTTTCCGATTTCTTGTGTAATGACTTGCGTTATTGCACAATTCGACTATTAAATTTAGGAATAAAATCTTACAAAATTGAACGATGAAGAAAAAGTATTTTTACTCTCCAGCCTTCAATGCATAACCTTTATACGTCTATACAACACTTCGCACGTTCATACGATTGGACTCATTTTTTTATAGAATTCTATATTTTGAAATATTTAGTCTGATGTTACGGTTATCTGAATATCTATGATGTTATTAAAATAATAATCATTGAGGTTAGATTTCGCTTTAGAAAAAGAAAGTAGTCGCCAAGTGCAAAGCAGTTAAGGGGCTGGCTGATAAGAGTAATATTTTTTTTCACAAGAAACTATTTGACGAGAATGAGATTGTATGATCGCATATTACCGTGCAGCAAAGACTAGCTATTCGATTCGTCTTTTAAAATTAACATTTTGAATTCTCTTTAGAAATCTGGGCATTATATTTACAAAGTATGGAACTCATCCTCTGCTCCTCAGCAATAAATGACGATTAGTTAGTGATTAGATGATTAGTTATCCATTTCCAAACAAAAAATGGTGTGATGTCTAGTTACTAAATTTTCAGATTGACAACTGAAGTAGGTACAGGAATCAGACAGGAGAAGGGTTAAAAGAACCCTTTATTTAACTCTTTAAAATTTGCAATGCGTCGACTTGCTGCTAACAGACTATGCCTCGCTCGAGTGGAAACTCAACTAGCAAGAGTTAAACTTAAAATTTAAAGATATTAACACAATAGTAGACTTTTCCCCAGGACTCAGATAATCCTGTTACATAAAACCGCGTCGAAGTCTCGTGGCAGCAAAGTAAAAGCAGTAACGCCACTTTAACCAGCAATAAATGGGGAAATAGAAGCTCGCACTACAAAGGAACAATGCTTGCCCACTTCTCTTTTCACTTTCTTCTAGAACTCTGCATTTAAATGTTTTCTCCTAAAGGTAGAATTTGCATTCCTTCACCTGCGCTACCAAATTTAAATATTCTGGCATTGACAATTAGGGGAATAAATGCTTATAGGAATGAAAACATAAACTTAACTGGTTAGAGAAAATAAATATAAATCTCTTTAACGTAACCACTATTTTTCTTTACTCGAAATTTCTGAAACCGAAATTTCTGTGGACAGTTTAGAGCAATCCAATTGGATGATTGGCCTATTGCCTCAGGATCATTAAAAGAGTATCCAGTTTCATTTCCGAAAAAACGTGTTTAAAAAAGCAGGATTAATTGTGCTTTACAAAATATTACTATTGTTATTCTTTGCTCAACTTTTAAACCCATGAGAACAATGTTCACTGGATCAAAGCAAATGAGTAACTGCTTAGAAAACTATCCGTAAGCAAGCAGGGTTTTAGAAACTCAATGAGATGTCACAGTAATAAATGCTGAAAATTATTATTTGACAGTTTCGTTTCAATTTAATAGACGATTTGTGCAATAACTTAAAGTCGTTACACAAGAAATCGGAGAGCAATCCTCTCTAAGTTTTTTGATTAAATTTTTTTCTTTTTCGCCTCTACAGATAAATGTAACTTTTCTTTTAAAAATTAGCCACAAAATCATATCATTGCATTGCATATTTAAAAATTCTGCAATAACATATTGATCCCTAAATTAAAGCTAATTTTATGTTTCTTTATTTCGGCATATCTTCAACAACAAACATTTATTTTCTAGATTTTACTGCAGTATTATTAAAGCATCCTCTCTTCAATAAAGATAGGCCAAAGTAAGATATTAATATATTTCATATATTTCTTTTGCTCTAATTTAAATTGAAATTGCTCTTATATACATCGAAATGACTTTATTTGTAATGATTACAACATTTCAGAGAAAAGTTGTATTAATTGATACATTTGTTTTAGCTACCTGAATTTTGGAGCTGTTGGTTTTATGATTAGTCAAGAATTTACACTTGGTCTCATTCATAAAGGTGAAGAAATTACTTACATTGAAATGTTAGACTTATAAATTAACAAAGCATATCACCTATGGCGATTAAAAAAATTATTAAGATAAGATTGTATTGCATTAAATTTTATTGTAATAGTCAAATACTATTTGTTAAGTTAGTAAATATTCAAAGCTTCTTATTTCAATAAATTTACGATGTACAGTAGACCATAACAGCACAAAAGAATTGTACCATTTACAAAATTTATATGTTCAAATTATCGTTAGAAAAACTACGTTATTAAATTCAAACAAAAGCATTACTTAATTTTATGATCAGGTTCGAACAAAATCGTTACAAAATACATGATCAAGTTTAAATAAATCGTTACAAAAATTTTATGATCAGATTCAAACAAAACTGTAACAAAAACTGAATGATGGAATATGCCGTTAAAAACATTGCTTCATGAAATTCCCAAAAGGTCGTAAATTTATTTAAGGAATTTGATCATAAAATATTTTAATGCAGTTATATTCGCCTAATCTAGATCTAATTCATAAAAGAACATAAAATTGCTCATAAGAAATGGTAAATGAGACACGTGTCATATTGACAATTGTTTGAGAACTAGCTAAAATATACAGATAGTGGGAACTGTATCATTTCTTAAGAAACATTTAATGCGTGCAATCAGATATTATCCTTCAAAATTGTCAGCGAGAGATATCTGTTTACTCTAGATTTCAGCTGTACGTTCACATTAGTCAGCTGCCATTCGCGTGGTGTAAATACCCTAGACTCAACTGTACATTCACATGGGTCAGCTGCCATTCGCGTTGGGCAAATACCCGTATTACACAATATACTTTTATGCTGAAAGTAACGGTTTATCACTGGAGTCTTTCCAACAGCGGTGAATAAAATTGTTTATGTGCAGTATATATTTATGCTAAAAAATAACAAATACTAAAAGAACAGGTACGAATATAAAAAGGGAAATTAAAACATACAGTTTATATATGAAGTAGAGGTTGCATTGCTGACTGCAAATAGGCAACCCAAACTGTCACAAAACGCAATCCCGTAGCCGCACCTTGAGCCTTAAAAAGAGGCACGCCTTACTGTGCCTTACGTGTCAGTTCTGAAGGATTACCACAACGGCAGAAGATTGCTTTCTGTTGTTATTGCAAACGCCATAGATTACTAATAGCCCGACAACTATTGTCGCCCCTCTCTGCTGCTGCAGGATGGCCCACATCTCACAAACTGTGCCGCGTCGATTTCATGAAGGTGGACTGTACACCCGACGACCTGTAGATTCTGTTTCTTTATCCCCATCGCAAGTCAGGGCTCGGTTGAATTGGGCCCACAGTTGGATTTCAGAACAGTGAGGGCTTGTACTCTTTACGGATGAGTCTCGGTTTAACATCCAGAAGGATTCCCTAATGGCAATGATATGGCGAGAACCAGGGACAAGCTACCAGGAACCAAACATCATCGAAAGAGACCATTATAAAGAAAGAGGCTTCCTTGTAGGGGCTGGGATAGCAAGGAAAGGCTGCATCGACCTCTACGTGAAACTACTGTACGTCCTTTTATCGATGCAATGGTACCGATGCTATTTTTATTGACAATAAAGCCCGAGTGCTGGAGAGAGGAGCCATTCCACATTTGCCCTGGTCTGCTAGATTAGTGGACCTGAATCAAGTACAGCATATGTGGGACATCGGATAGCAGGTCGCAGTATGGCTCCAGGCACCCTTTATGAGCTCCGATATGCTGTGAGATTGACGAGGATTGGGCGCTGCTAAAATAACAAGCGATCAACGACACTACTGCAATCTTGCCTCGTCGTTGTCAAGTACGCATATTCGCTCGAGGGTATCATACCCATTATTAGCGTGATGTTCTCCTACACATTATTCTGACTCATTAGGTCTTCGTGATAGTCTCATTAGGTCCCAATACATGTGTTTTTGTATGTCTTTGCTTTACTATTTCCTATGTTTTCTATTAATGACATACCAGCCTCTTGGATTAATACCGTGCATATCCATTAAGCAGTTTTTATTCCATATTTTTGTCTTTGTTGCTTATCTTTTGAGCAGGAACGTAATATTGACTAATACTTCCTGTATTAGTAAATGCTCAAAATCCAGTTCTTGTATTTTATCAAGTTAAAAAAAATGCTATGTTGTAAGAAATTAGTATTGTTATGAGCAACGAGTACAGACTGCTTTAATGACTACACCAAATAACCAAAGAGAAACTTCTGCTTTATTGAAATAAATAACAGCTCAAGCAAGATCTATAAATAACTGAACGAGATAAATAAATACATATTATTTAAGACGCAATCTCGTTGATAAAAATGTCATTTACAGAGCAAAATCTAAAAGTTAATTAAATTACAGTTGCTTAAATGAATTACTAAATTCACTAACTGACTCTCGGCCTCAGTGAAGCCGTCTTTATAAGGTTTCCTTGCAAGGTCCAAGAAAAGTCGCTTCTAAAATTTCGACAACGTCTTTTCTTAAAGTTTCTTGAATGCCGTCAATTTCGCAATAAATTGTCACATGTAGCTAAATACTTTCAGAAGAGTTTCTGGCCATATATCTGTTTCTAATTGAGCTTTCACAATATGATCATCGACCTACTCACTAAAAGTAAAAAGTTTACAACATGATATACAAAATAAAACTTTCAAACAGAAAACCTAGCCACAAATTACATTAAACAAAAATAAAAAGTAAATTTATTACATAAAATGCTCCAAACCAACAAACAAATCAATAAATTAAAATTATAAACGACTCTATAAAATTCACACACAGGCACAAAAATACAATCAAATAATTATAAATATTTGAATACATTTCCAATAGTAAAATGCTGATATATATGGCAAGCTAGTCCAAAGTAAAATCGTATATTTAGTATTTTAATGCTGGTAGTTTTGATGAAAAGCACATAAAAGGAAATTAGGCTCATATTAGTTTGAAGACGTAATTCACGTTGAATATTTTGAAAATTTTATTATTTCTTATTTGTTTTTGCAACTGCTAGTTAGAATACTACGAAAATATTTTATTGTTATTTAGTTCAGAATCATGCCAGGAAAAGGATCAGCTACATATGCAGCAAATTTTATTTTCATGTTTGCTTTCGAAATTACTCTTAGAAATATTATTTATTCTTCAGTAGCATTCGAAAACCAGTTACAAGTATTATAAAATTGAAAAAAGTGATCTGTAATATGTTCAAGGATATTAAGGTCTTAAAAACATATAAAAGATACAAAATGTATAAAAACTATTTATGTTCTTCTAACCTTATTTATAATACTAATAATCATATCATAGGTTTCTATAACCAAAATGGTAGAATTCACTTATGGTTGAACCCAAATGTAAACTGCGCTTTTGAACGGACAGCAGAATGTTTAATAGAACAATACAGAAATTACACTGGTTACGTTAATAGTTCTACTGGATATACCTTAAGGGTAAGTGTACATAGGATTATTTAAAGATTTTATCCTTTCATCTATTTGTATCTTGTTAGTCCTCTTTGCATCTATAGGCAACTACTACTTATCCAGAGGTCGATCAAAGACAGATGCATTAAAATAAAGATTAAAAAAATATTTTTTTTATTAAAAACGACAGAAGAGTATTATTTTAAACCATCAGAGTAAAAAATATAGTACAGAAAATACTAAAAATAAAAGAAGAATACGTAGAATCACAACAGTGATAAGCAGATGCTATAGTATTTATGAGGTATTTTTATACAAAGCAGAACCTTATTTTAATTGTATCTAATCTGGGATATATAAAGAATTGTACTATAAAAGCAATAATATTTTACCTAGTTTTTACCTAGTTTCAGCTCAATGATACTGCTAAAGGTGGTTTATAAATATTATTCACTAAAGCCATTCAAAACTTATTTTAATCACTCTTAATGATGTTAATTCAATACATTCCCTTTGTTTTTAATATTAATTGAATTTACACAAACAAGTGAGTTCATTAATCAGATTGAACTGTTTAAAAATAAAAGTAAATTGTTAATAATATTATATATATTGTTCTAATATATTATAACTCCTTATAGTGTTATTTGTTCTATCTGTTTCTGTTTATTGTCTTATCTTTGCTTCTTTTTGTTAAAACAGAAGCGGAACGCGAAAGATAAATTATAATACATAACTGTTTTTAAAAAGTGCATAAAGCTGCTGCATGATAAAGTTAGTAAATATTTAAGTCTGCTTGCATAGCCAAAGCTAACTTTTTAATAATGTGACCTTCCCTCACATAAAACTCATCTTATCTCATGCAATTTGATTTGTTTTTTAAATGGTCAAACATAAAAATAGCAGTCATAACTAACAAACATGTGAATAGAAAGTAAAATAGAATAGAAAATGGGAAAATGTTTAAAGAAAAATGATTATAAATTAGAATAATAAAAGGATGCAAATTTGTAAAATTTGAAGTTAATACCTAAATCACACAGCAATAAATCAAAACGTCCACTTTCTGAATTTGATGATCGGATGATATACCAAAAAGATATTCATGCCTTCACCATTTCGGAAATTCTCCAATAGGCTGAGAATACGCTTTTGATCTCATAAAAGTTACATTTGACAGAGGTGGGAATCATTCTTATTCCATACGTATTTTAATCTCCATCTGAGAGTAAATGAGCTGGTGTTTCAATGGCCCTAATTCATCAGTTTCCTCAAACTTAATTTGATGGACCTTATAAATCGTTCATAAAAACATTCTTACCAACTTTCTTTCACTGTGCTAATCACCAAAAGTGAACCACAGTGAACTTCCATTCACTGTGCTAATCACCAAAATAATCTTGACCTTCTTTCTTGTTAGAAATATTCCATAAGCATTAAATGTCTTTATCTTGGCAACTTTTGCATTGTCGGAAAATATTACGTCACAAACTTCGCTTATTGCAATCAGTCATATGAATAACAGCTGGAGATCCTTAGTTAGCATGGTGGGAAATACTAACTTTGATTTCCAGTAGTCTTTAAACTATCTATTTTAATATGGATATTTCTCCTTTCCATTCTAAAAATAATAATTGATTATAATAAGTCGCTTTAAACAACATCATTTCAAATTTAATCTCTGTCATATGATTCCTGCATATCGCGCATGAAGCAAATATTACTATTAACTAATAGGCATAAAGCTAAATTAAAACCCAATCATTGTGCACCAAAGTTTTACCTTGGACGCATCGCATTCAATAGTAAGATTAATGTCGCTGCTTTTCTCACCACAACATCTTAAAAATGTAAAATTCTTTCAAGATTGAGAGCGCTTAATGCAAATTAATCACCGATGCATAAAAATATTTGTTGACAAACACAAAGAACTATTAGATCAGCGATGACTTCAGCTACTTTTTTATGCATCTACATGTTTTCAATATCCAAATTGTTTCATTTTGTTGCATTTGTTCGACGGGTTCGTGTATTTGGAGTCATTGACGACAACACTTGATGAAGAATGAAAACATAATTTATTAGCCAATATTAGTCAGAACAGCTCCAAAAACACCTTTACAGTCTTCAAAAAATTACGAAAAACACGCTGAAACAACCAGCAACACAGCCTTCAGGCTATAACGGTGAAGACAGCTTCACTGGAAAGCACTACTGTATATAGCTCCCGACTCAGTTCGGTTGCTCTCGGAACTCAACGTACTCTCGAGACTCTCTACGCTACAACTCGCGACGCACTTGACGATACACTCGATGGCCTCAACGATACACACTCTCGATGCGCTAACTCGCGATACTCTCGACGACCTAGTCGGACTGACAATCAACTTGATAGACTACGAGACATTTTCTGACTGACTGTTACTCCGCGTGCAGGCAGGGTTTATATAAGCTTTTTGAGCTACCTTCGAGAATATTCTGGTTCAAACCGGTAAGAATTCGTTCTAGAAGGTTCTTCATCCGTCTACAGCATATCGCGAATTTATCGCCAAATATGGAAACCCTGACTTCCCGTGCCATTTTCTGGTACCCTAAACTCGCTTTGCGGGGAAGCCATCTTAACGCAACTGGGCATTTCGTAACAATAATGTTCAAGTATTCATTTTCATCTCCGGTATGCAGAGGCACTGCGAAATCGACAGCAGTGACCTCAAATGGATCTTTCTACGTTATTCTTTTTGTCATTTAGTATATATTCTGTGCTATGTACTAAACAGACTGGCATCTTTTTTACAATCTGCTGTGCAATGATCGATGGCTGTATATGTTTTGTTTATTATCAGATATTGTATTTTGTTAGTATTTAACTTTTTTGTATTGTAAATGTTTCTTTATTGCTCATTCCATTTTTGCCGCTACTTCTCCTAATTCCGAAGATGGCATTTATTCTGCTATCTGCCACACTGTTCCTTCATTTGGATGCGCGACGAGGAGACAACCGTCATCCTCTTTTATTCCTTCTTTACTATCACTCGAAGCGAATCGCCCAGCCGGTAAAGTGGTTAGTGACGATAATTCCATAATCTACGGTAGAGTGATTAGTGATGATAATTCCATATTCTATCTATAATTTCCATAATCTACGGTAGTTTAAAGCTACTTTTTGCCTAGTTTAAAATCTTTCTTCTGCTTGCTGCTATTCCGTTTTGAACTAAGCTAATGTTTAATTTAGGCGAAGTCTCTGTGTGTGGAATAACTGATTTTATTAAATTTGCCAAATTAATTTTCTAATGCAAATTATAATTAATTTCATTTAAAAAATAATCATTTGATGGGTGAATTATATCTACAAATTATCCTTAACAATTTCTGTGGTAATTTCTTTACTTACAAAAGAAGATAAATCTTTAATATAAATTTAAATTATGTCTTTTGGCAGATAAACGGCACTGGTACTCTACCACAAAATGTAGCAGACAATGGAGGTCTCATTACAGCTTATAAGGTAAGAAAATAATAATTGCTTCCAATCATCTCTTAGTCGGTACAATGAACATCAGCATGAACTGCGTGTCATCATTTGCTAAGCAAGCTGGACAAATTGTGTTGCTGGCGATAATAACCGGAAAACGAATTTTTTGCCTCAGCTCTGTAATTTAGCGATCATACTGTGAGAAACTTCACTAAGCGTTAAAACATAAATATCACGAATGTTACTTAAAATTCCATCCTACACTTTTCTTGCTAATTTCTCTGAAATGGCGATTAAGCGTCCGCAGTTAAGTCAGATTTATATTGCCTTATATTTTGCATTTATGGAAAGTTTGGACTAAATCGTTTAGTTCAAAATTGTGGACTCCAAAATTTTATTTAAATTTTGCCGTATTTGATAGATCAAATTAATAAGTTTTGTCTGCTTTTGTTATTACTTAATTCTATTGCACTTTCTTTCTTCTGAATTTTTAGTTTACATTCGATAGTAGTCACAAATGTGTTAAAATTAAAAATATTAACATTTTAAACGAATATTAAATTTCATATTAGCACGTAACTGAACACTATATCCGAACTTATTTTTCAGTTTTTGACTTATCTCATAAAAAAATCTTTTGTATGATCTTTTTTATTTTCCTTTCTTTCTTCTGTAGGCCTATCAGTCATGGCTAACTCGTAAAGGAGAGCAGCCAACTTTACCAGGTGTAAATTATACGCCGAACCAATTATTCTGGATCAGTGCAGCAAATGTAAGTATTCTTTTAGAAAAGTGAATAAATTATCATGTCATTTAAACATTACAACACTTACAGCAAATTTACCCTGAAGAACACAGAACATTAAAGTTTTTCACAGAACATTACAACAAGAACATTACTACATTATATAGAAGAGAGAAAAAATGCACGAGAGAGAGGTATGTAAGTAAAGACGATATTCTAGTAATATAAATTAATTCAGATAATTTAAAATTAGGCAAAAAAGTTCCCTATATCGGAGTAATTTTCGAATAAGACTTCGAAGGCCTTGAAACATAGGTCAGGAATAAAAAGAGAACAAAAGAGTTTGTTTTTTAAAGGTGGGGGAAGCGACTGCCATTTTGTATGGAAATCGATGGGTAGAGTAAAGAGAAATGAGGTAGCACCGTCTGTCGAGAAAAACAGTAAGGAGAAGTGAAAAATTTAAGCTACTAGAGTGCCCAAAGTTTTTTGAAGAATTAAATTGAAATTAATGTTATTTAATACATAAGCCAAATTTCATTGAATAAGAAACACTTGCATTGTGAACAAAAAGGAAATCAAATTCACTAACTGGAGAAACTTATGGATAGTTTTCTACTTGGGAACAATACTAGGTAGGTTAAACCTTTCGCGCCGACTGTTTTTTATACGTGCCAGCAAGTAACGCGCTTATTTCCCGGCCGACACGCTGGCGTGCCAGAGCATTTATTTTCCTCGAACATTTTAAAACCTATAACTTTTGGCGCAAGATGGCATTGTATGTCGATACCGTTTCAGATACATGTAGGTTTGATCTTCTACTCAAAATGAGAGTAGCATGACTCACATGCACGAGGTTTTTGATTATATAAACATAAGGGGAAAGGAATGTTTCGGAATGGCATGCTTTATGACGGCTCTTTAAGCTATCATATATGTTAAAATTAGCGTGTAAGGTTCTACTGTGTATCTGCTGTGTAGATCTTGAGAAATAGTGATTGCACCAAAGAAGGGTTAAAACTGCCCTTTATTAAACTCTTTAAATTATGTACAATGCGTCAACTTGACGCTAACATACTACGCCGCTGCTTGGGCGGTAACTGAAACAGTAGAATCAAACTCAAAATTGGAAATATTCACAAGTAGTAGAATTAAACTACAGGGCTCGTACAATCCTGTGTCCTACAGCGCATAGATGAGTCTAGTGGCAGCAAGATAATAGCTATAAAAGAACAAAAAGGAAATCAAATTCACTAACTGGAGAAACTTATGGATAATTTTCTACTTGGGAATAATTCTACGATAGGTTAAAGCTACTTTTTTGCTTAGTTTAAAATTTTTCATCTGCGTGCGGCTGTTCCATTTTGAACTAAGTTAATGTTTAATTTAGGTATAATTTTCAAGATCTGTTTCATACAAATATCGGTTTAAGAACTAAAAGCTTTATTGCTTAGCGAAGACATAAATGACAAGTCCATTTCATTTTATGTTCCTGATATGGTCATTTGTTAAAGTACTTCACTCCATTATAACTATTTCAGGTGCTATGTCAGAAACAAACAGACGCGTATCTCGAGAAACAAGTTCTTGCAGGATTGAAACCTCCATCAAAACTTCGGTGAGGAAATATAATTTTTTTTATTTTAATAGTAGTAATTTTTCTGAAATAAGGGGTACAGTTTACCATTCTATGCATATTAAAATAATTAACATTATATAAAGTATTTAATTTATAGATTTCGTTGACTAATCAGTTTCAAAACAAACGTGAAATGTTTGAACTAAACTTTATTTAAGTGTTCAAGTTTTGCATGAACATATTTAAAATTGACTTTTTTTTTAGGGTGAATGGAGCAGTGTCTAATCTAAGAGAGTTTGCCAACGATTTTAACTGCATGGCTTCGAAAATGAATGCAACAAACAAATGCCGGGTTTGGTAGACTAGACAAATGGATATATTCCTAACCCAATTGGTAAAATGACAAAAATTGATGGAAATATCATTACTATTTGTGGTAATTGTTTGCATAATTAGTGCAAGCGTGGTTCAGATACCCATATCCCATTTAAACAATTCTACAATTGTAAGAAATTTATTACCTTTAAATAAATTATTTAAACCTCCTTTTCTCACGATTCTTTGTATTTGCGAGTATAAATTTAATTACAGAAACTGCATCATTTTGCCACTTAATAATGTTGCATATTTTATCGTAAAACTAATGGTGTATTTCTAGCACGAGAATTTGTATAGGACAGGGATGGGCAAACGTTTTCGTTCGCGGGCCAAAAATCGAAAGAAAAAAAGTTCGGCGGGCCAAGGTAAATTTTTCTAAAATTTTAAAAACATATACAACTATTATAATTTAAATATGTTAATGAGAAGAATGAAATTGCGCTTTCATTTTTAAAAGTTTCTTATATTGAGGTTCGAAGTGAGATGTACTGATTCTAAGGAACGAGGTTAACTGCTCATCTGTCACTCTACTTCTTAAATAATTCTTTCTAAGGTTCATTGTTGAAAACACTTGTTCACATATATAATATGAAGCAAACATAGCACTGATTTTCTGGGCGTGAGATATTAAATTCGGGAAACTCACTTTCGATAATGATGTTATATTCTTTGAAGACTGCTACAGCTTCATTGCAGATGAGACACACTGGTTTATCTTTTACAACTGTAAAAAATATTTCTAGGTCCATTCATCATTAAAAGCATGGCATTCTGAATCAACTTTACGTTTTTTAGTAGACATTTTGGGGTTGAAATATTTTACGAATAACCCAAACAAGCACTAGCTACGCTATACTTTTAACAATTTCACCACTATTCACAATGATGCTATATGTCCGCAATCTTTCCATACGCAATCAATAATACTAGAACTCGCGACAAAAGAAAAGACCGCTGGCTGGAGCTTAAAATGCGCAGTCTGCCAAATGTGAGGTCTGATTCCCTTATATTGGATTGGCATACGTCTTCTCCCCGAAAAACAGATAACGATTCTTGGCGCCAATCTACAGCATAACTACCAAAGTACTTCCGTGTTTAACACTTTACCGATTGATAGCTGTTTGTGCTTGTTATTTCCGTCGATTTATGCTTTGTAAAACAAAAATAGAGACAGTAAAAATATCATCAGTCCTTTGAACAAAAGGAAGAAAAAAAGTAATATTTAAACAAAGTAGAAAAGGAGATGGAGATATAATATTTAAATATATATTTCTTTTAATTTGCCTCAGACCGGCAAATTAAGATTCTATCCGTGGGCCGGATACAGTCTTCCGACGGGCCGGATTTGGCCCGCGGGCCGTAGTTTGCCCATCCCTGGTATAGGATGTAGAAAGTAATGGTTGTGATTGCTGAAATTCATCACGAATCGTCTTGGCTTGCACTAGTCTCATCAGCTTAGACATTATTTCTATCAATTCTTAATGTCTTTAAGGAATATTAAATAAATAATGAAATTATAATAAAAAAAATTTACTTCAAGCAAGTTCCTGTCGATAACATTCGGAGATTTATTAAAATTACATATAAACGCATTATATTAATTTCTTGAATACATGATTTATTTTAATTACAACAGAATATCCGTTTCTTTTTCCTTATAATGGTTTAAAAATTTCACTACTAGTTTAAAAATTTCACTACTTTACTATACTAGTGTTAAGTACACTGTAACAAGGAGAGAATTTCTTTCATAATCATCACCAAATAATGCTTCCTTTTTAACACTAGTTTCTTTCGATTTTAACTACTTAAATATTCATATAACGTTATTGTTCTGCTAGTATCGCTATATACTTCTTTGGCTCACCTTGGTTCAATTTGATATTCCATGCAAACTTCGTCATGTTTTAATCGTAGCATAAATTCTGCAAAATCTGGTAATGTGTATAATTAAAGTCGAAATAACAACAAATAGAATTTCAATTACTTTATAAAATCCGCTTAAAACGCGTTTAGGGCGCGTCTCCGTTCAGACTTTTAAGAGAGTTTCTCGCAAAATTATCTCCAGTTTATTAAGTTTTAGATCGGCGTATATACGTATTTCAAATGAGTTACAGATAATTTGATCACAACGATGAATTCCAATCACATGCGATACCCCTCCTTAACGCTTTGCTTATCAAGATAGAGGAAAACATCTAGAAGCTGAACTGCTGGATTATTTGAAGGCGGAATAGCAATTTGTTTTACTGCCTGGGTCTTTACATCAAACAGGAAGTACTTTTCTATCGGTGGTTGAACTCTTGCAGAGAATGGAAGAATGCAAAGAGACCGCGGTGACAATAGTATGTTGCAACAGACTTCAAGATAGTACAGATGACCAGGATGGCCAGGTTGTGACATCATACTAAATAAACTAGTAACGAAGAGATAACTGCTCTTGTCTCAACTGAGGCGATGGTTCTAAGCAGTAGAAAGCTCATGTAAAGCTCTGTGAATACAAGCTTTGCGCAGGAGATGTTCTGAAGTCTCCAGAATAAATTCGGAGAGCTTGAGTTTGAACAGGATCAAGTAGCAATAAGATAGGAAATTGTACAGATCCGTAAAAGATAGCGCCAGAGTCTAATCTAGAGGGGATGAATTCCCTATAAAAGCCGAGCAACCATCCACGCTCTGCACATCAAGAGGTGATCGCCAAGACTTCCAGTTGTCCTAAATATTTCAGAAGAATCCTAAACTATTCTCATAACATGCCCTAAATATTTCAGAAAATTATTTCAGTCCTTCTTTCCACATGTCCTACGTATTTCAGAACATTGAAAGTTCTGAAATATGTACTTTATGATACGTCGAAAGAAGATCAACATATTATTCCTAAAAATTTCACTTCGCATGAATCTGGAATGAGTGATCTCTCAAGGTAAATATCCCACTCAGGAGAGGGAGATTTCTCTATCTACAAAAAAAAAAAAAAAAAAGTCTGAAGGGTTTCAGATTTTAAATTACGTCCAAAGCGGCGTTTCTTAACGTTTGGTGTGCTATGTTTATTTATTTAACATCGTGTTCTTCGCACTTAAACCATAAAATTCAATTCAATAGCAATATCGCAAAATAATTTAAAAATGAGTCTATCTTTAGAATTTCTGATACACAGTTCCGCGCGCTTTAGATAAGAAAGTTTTTTTTCCTCCGTAGAGTATTGCCATTGCTCTCTTTTAAATCGTTTGAGTTTGTTCATCAAAAAATTCGTTAAAGTTTTACAAAATATGAAATAGATAATAAAACAAACTCCAAATTCCAAATTTGAGCTTCCAGATGTGCATATTCGGGTGGAAACGTACATTATTCAAAACTGGATGGCTCTAGGTACCGTTGTTTCATCATATTTGGAGAAATATACGTACATTTTTGCAGATTCTTCATTATTTAATTTCTTTAATTATAATACTGGCGATAAGTTACGTGCTGCCACGGGTCTCCCTAGTAAGTTCCGTACATGCTTGACGGGATTTAGATCCAGAGACCTTGCCGACCAATCCATGTGTTCAACATCTTCACTCTCCAACAGCTCTTCGACAGTAATTGTGCGATGAGGTTGAGCGTTGTCGTCCATGAAGAGGAACTGAGGACCCATAGCGCCTCTAAAAAGACGCACATATGGAAGAAGAATCTCGTTACAATAACGGGTCCCGTTGACTGAACCTGCGTCGAAGATGTGAAGGTCTGTACGACTACCAAGCATGATGCCTCCCTAAACGAGAACACCGCCACCTCCATACCTGTCCCTTTCAATGATGTTCGAGGGATGATTGCGGCTTCCCCGCTCTCTCCAGATGAGTATGCAATGAGAATCGCTACTCAGACTGAATCTGCTCTCATCTGTAAAGAGTACTCCAATTCCGGTGTTCCCAGCACCACAGAGAACGCCTTCTCCGATGGGCAGGCGTTAGAGGTACACACCGTACAGGGCGTCGTGCAAACAGACCACCACCGTGTAGTCTTCTTGCCACGGTAAAACGCGATATCGGTCGTCCAGTCGCCTGTGTCTTGTGTCTTGCGATTTCTCCCGCTGTCTGCCGCCTGTTTCTTCTGCCCTGTAAGGCAATATACCGGTCATCTGCGGGTGTGGTTCCTCGTGGACGAAACTACTAAACCCCCGGATAGCTGTTCCTGTAGTTTGAAATTGTCTCCAAAGTCGTGAAACGATGCTGTGAGCAATTCCGAACTCTGCAGCCACACTTGTCACACTGCGGCCTTCCTCCAACTTCTCAATGATTCGACTTCGGGTAAAAGCATCCAGATGTCGTCTAACAGATTGATTATTCGCCATTTCTCGCTGAGGCAGCAACTCTGTGTGATTTTAACTGCTATACGGCGTGCAATCTCTTTGCCAGAAATACTGATCTTACACCGACAACATGCTTTATACTACTCAGACACTCCCCCATTACGTCTACCTGCATATCTGCGCAGGTGCTACCGTACATCACCTTACTTAATCTCTTGATTGGTCTTTCTGTCCGCTCTGCCTCTTCGTTCAGCTGCTATGCTAATTTTTCGACTTCGTTCTTAATTTTTGCACACCAGTGTAAATTCTACCAAGCAATATCTTCAGCGTAGCTTGAAAGCAAGACTCTCACATTCTGGTTTCGTCTACTATTTAATTCAACTAGCTTCCGCTAAATTTGAATAAACTGCGCGTGCTATTAAAATTTACATACTTTGGCACGGGCACTTCTAGGGGAAAATGAAGGCTAAACAGGAAAGGAATATTAACTTAAAATAAATGTTAGTTAAAATAAATATAAACCCTACAAGATAAGCACTTAAAAATACCGTGCTCTTCTGTAATATCAAAGCACTGGTGCACCAATGCATATAATGATACGATACACTTCTAAAATTACGACAGAATTATGTTATATTATTTTTCTCAACACAATGTACTTTGCAGATCTTTTAATACCTATATGAAGAATTTACATTGGAGATACAAATTCCAACAGCCATAATTTTTCCTCAATACAGTTAGTGCAAATAGGGCTTAAATACAGGCACACAGCAGTTACTATATAGGGAAATATGCACTCTTTTGACACAGCTAATTGTTTTTAGAATTGATAGAATCTCTTATATTATGAAATTTGTTTACCGAATTGTAGAATTTCTTCAACTACTTCTTCCTTAAAATTAATTGAATATTCTTTTATAACATATCTGAGGGTAAATAAATATACATTGCTGTGCGCTGCTATTTCGTAGAGATTATTTTAGTAATTATGCCAGATGACCAAAAATGAGAAAAATTCTCCTTAACAGAATTATTGCATATCACATAAATCACTCACAGAGCAGACACAAAAGAATAATTACTACAATCTCAAATGACTAACAGAACTGACAAATTCCATGCTGCAACACAGGCGATATTTAAAGAGCTGTCAAGCTGGTGGAGAAAAACTTTTGGAAATATCGAGGAAAATGATTTCTAAAGCTTAAAAATTTAATTTTCTGAAAACTTCTATAATTTCACCAAGTAGGCGAGAAATCACAAAAAATGATAACATAGAGCAGGATCTGTTACCAAAGCTCAGAAGAAGGGTTTCCGCAAAAATCTTAAGCTCTAATTCCTCTATCCTTACAGCGTCAGTTCATTTAAAATTAAAAGATCTTCAGTATTATAGCATGTGTACGGGTTCGTAATGGATTGAATGCACAAGTCGTTAAAAAGTTAATAAAATTTATTCTTTTCTCAAGCAATTAAAAAAAAAATGCTGAAATATTTCCTCAAAAAAGTTTCGTACAATATCACACAGTAGTTATATGTTTGAGCTAATAAAAACGTTAAACAGCGTTTTTAGTAGAAAACTTCTTTATTGAAAACTTCTCTGTTTTCAATTCAAAACAGAGAAGCTAATTCAATCTTACAGCAAATTCGCTGCAATCAATAACAGCACCAAGTAAACAACTACAGTTTACTTAAAACAACAACAATTGAGCTGAGATGTTTTAATCCGGTTTTAAGGCCCGTTCACACGAGTACGCTCGCGACGTAATTTACGCAACTTTTTTGACGCCGGCGTAAATTTGCGTGACGTAGAAGACGTAAAACTGAGTTCGCTCCTGTTCAGCTTTTTCGCCCGCGACGCGCGCGAATAGCCAATAGCTGACTGAATTCGGATCACGTGTCATGATCTGCTTCAAAGTTTTGTTTACAGCATTCAACATGGCGGCTGCGTTTAGCGATGAAATGCTGATCAACGAGATTCGTCAACAGCCGCTTTTATGGGATCATAAATTGAAAGATTATCGTAATAAAGAAAGAAAAGATCTAATCTGGATAAAAATAGCGAACAGTATAGGATACGACGGTAAGTCTGTTTCATATATTTCAAGGAGCATTTTTGCTAATATTATATTTTTTTGTGATATAAAACGTGTGCTTACTGATGATTATAATACGCTTATTTTCAGTAAATACTATCAAACATGGATGGAAATGTCTACGAGATAGGTACGTTAGGGAGTGCAAGGCTCAAAAATCAATAAATAGGAGTGGTTCTGTAGTTACAACTCCAAAATTTGGATTGTATGAGGAATTATCTTTTTTAAGAGATACAGTTAGTCATCGAACGTAAGTATTTCTAATAACTTTTAATATTTTAGAACGATTACTATATTCTGTATATTTAAATATATCACAGCTACACAATATATATTCTCTACATGAAATGTAAGGTTGGAATGCGCTTTAGCCCACTGCTTGGCGGTGATTGTTTTTGAATGAGCAATAAATGCGCCAACATGGGTAACTTCGTATATCCGCCAACATGGCTGACTGGGTATTTTGAAGCTACGGAAACATCTAGTTTTCGCACATGCGTATTTCCTATTTTATAAAGAACAGTTTTATTGGTAATCTGAGATGACGTAGTGCACATGGCATTTTCTTGTAATTTATTTTAGCTTATTTTGTTCATTTGTGCACGTTGCCTACATTGCGCAATTCGCTGAAGTTTTTTTTTAAGTTTAAAAGGAACGTTGTGCACATGGCATTTTCTTGTAATTTATTTTCGTTATTTTAGCTTATTTTGTTCATTTGTGTACGTTGCCTACATTGTGCAATTCGCAGATGTTTTTTTTAAAGTTAAAACGGAACGGTGTGTACACGGTATCGTTTGTAATTTTAATGCCCTTTTAAAAAAAAATTCCTTCTTTCTTCGATGCCATTTTGGTTACGTTTTCGCGGAGCGTGTGGGGAAGGTTATGTAACGGCATAAAATGTGTAAGTATTACAACATAAAATGTAAATAATTAATTTAAACCTAACTGACAAATATTTTAATGATCATAATGTTCGTTTTGCATATTATTTTATTATCTTTTTGTGGCAACAGTTTCCATACTAATTTATGCTTTAGAATTCTATGTTTTGTTTACAATAGGTTTTCGCGGAGCGTGTCGGAAAGGTTGCAATTGCAAAGACGTTTCGCAGAAACGCGCCGAATTGGCGATTTTCAAAACATCGCCAAGTAGTGGGCTAAAGCGCATTTTCACCTGTAACTGCTTTTCAAACGGTATTTATTTAAGGAAATTTATATAAAATTTACTAGGTTGCTTAGAGATTATTTTAACTGAGCTATATATGTAAAAGGTTAGGTTAGGTTATTCAATTATGGCAAAGCACACGAGGGCTATCTGCCTAAAGGGAGATTCGTGGAGGGCTTTCTAAGGGAAACTGGCTCGTATACACGTTACACATGGGGAAAACCACGAAAACGCCCATGCAGCCAGCCCGTTCGCGGGATTCGAACCTCGGACCGAACTACCAGTGTTCAGCGTCTTTACCGCTCGGCCGCTGGTGGGCTATATATGTAAAAGAGAAGCACCTTGGAAGTGCAGTTTCGAATAAGAGAAAGAGACAAAAATTATTTTGGAAGGTCCTTAAATGTGGCTGATGCTATAAGAAACGATTCCATTGTTTAAGGACAATTTAAAACAGAAATTTTTTTATCACATGCCTTGTTATCAATCAACAAATTAATTTTAAATTACATTGTGTTTAATAGCATTAAGCAATTTGAAACTTCTTGATGTATACTTATCATCAAATAAAGAAACAAAAGTTCCCTTTCTGGAGTTTACTACTGTCCATATGGGCATTGTGTGACATGTATTAACACATGTTGCATCCATGATCTTAACAGCACTATGAATATATGTAACTATACTGGAGGAGAGGGAGGGAATATCTGCTGATCCAGTTTGTAAAATAGTTTAAAGCTTAAGTTAATTGTCTAAGAAAACTAAACTACTTTTTTTATGCAAGAGCTCTTGTGCAGGGATTCTAAACTTTTTTTCTTGCGTTGACTTCCTTTAAAAGAGTGGTTTTCTTCAGTGCTTTCTCTATTATAAGTGGCATGAAACATATCTAAATTGTTACACACACACAATGTTTATGTTTATGTATATATATTTTATTTGTATTTTCTCTTAATGTTTCCTCTAATTACAGGACCACGAGCAATATAATAGAGAAGCCTTCACTCCCTGTCAAAAAGAAGAATCCTTTATTGAACAAGTTGCATGCAGCAGCCAGCTTGAAGATGATGGAGACATTTTAGAACCTCCACTTAAAAAGAAAAAAAAAAAAAGACATTGATTCAAAATTGTCGAACTATTTAGATTTGGCAGCATCACAGTTAAAATCCCGCAGCCAAATATCTGATGATGAACACTTTTTGTTAAGTTTCCACGATCACTTTGGTGCTGTACCACAGAAAAAAAAGCGAATTGAAAAGAAAAACGCTGGAATTAATTTCTGAATATGTAAAATAAATAATTATGTTTTTAATTCCTGTTTTATTATTTAAGGCTATGTATCATGAGCTTCGTACTTAGCATGACTTTAAAATTATTATTTAAATGTTATGATGCATATTTTCTTTAAATAAAAACTATTATTGCATCTTATTAAATTAAGTAATGGAAACAAAAAAACTGCTTTAAGTGTGTGCGCAGCATAGACATTTCAGTAAAATATAAAAGTACATCGCACATTACAGAACAAGACAACAAAATGCCTCGGCAATAAATATAAACTAAATTTTTAGCAATGATAAAAGCTGAATGATCTGAAAAAGCTATACAGAAAATAGATATCAATAATGTCAGCATAATGATACACATCTTAAGTATTGTAATGAATCTACATTCATGCCTAATTTGTCTATGTTATACTTATGGAATTACATTTACAGCCAGGTTTCGTTTTGCAGCAGATCTCTAACAGAAAATTCATTACTGTAAGGTACAGATTTATTCCTTAGCTAATAGTTTTTTGATAATTTTATGCTTTCTGGTGAGAGAAATCTTATTTTGTTAATATACATCATATAGTCTTTAAAAATATTCATAATGCAGAAGTTTTATATACTTCAGGAAATAAATCAGCATGTACCGCATATGATTTATAAATCAAGAATTGATATAGAATTTGCTGTAAATAAATTACAAAATAATTAGAAAATGAAATACATGAACACTTATGTAATTATATAATGCAAAATAATGTTACGTGCGTACGGGTTCGTTATATATTGAATGCACAAGTCGTTAAAAAGTAAACAAAAATTTATTCTTTCCACAAGAAATAAATTAAAATGCGGAAATATTTCTTCACAGATCTTCGCATAATATCACAATATCTCAAACGTTTAACAAAAACTCAGTTCAAAACAGCTAAAATAATTCTATCTCACAGCGAAATCGCTACAATCAATACAGCATTAAGTAAACAAACAGCAGTTCGCTTTTTACAGCTACAAGTATAACAGCAACAACAACAACTAACTAACTGAGATGAGGTCGGTCGGTCGGTACCGTTATTGCCGGGATGCCTCCATAATAGAGGAAGCTTATCCGGCTCGATGAAATATCGCCCATTGGCGTCAAGACTGTAAATAACTGGATAACTATGTAAAGGAGGTCATAGTCGCGTAGGGGGGCGTAGACAACCCAAAGAGAAGAGCCGCAAAGGAGAGGTAGTTGAGCAAGACTAGTGTATGTATGCATAAAAGAGGGTGCGAGGAATTCATGACATATGATAAAGAAAATCCAGGTGCTTTAATGAAGCAGTAAGATCATACAATCAAATATAAATCAAACATTATACATTTTACGATTAAATACTAATACATAAATTACAGAATATATACAATTACAATAAAATACGATAGAAATAGTCAACATAAAGAATATTGCGTGCAGTACAGTTTACGTGGGGAAGTTTTGGTTTTGACTTCTGATGTAATGTGCCGCAAATGGTCTTAATTCTTTGTCGTCCTCTAAAATTGTATATCGAAACGTATCGAAATGCGTGAGATGTGGACAAGTGATTGCAGTGTTGAAAAAAGACTCATTGATTTTATTTAAGAAGTTTTCCACTGTATCTATTTTTAAGTCTCTGTGTAAAGTCTGGTTTGTGACGTAAAAATGTGCGTTTGTAATAATTCTTAATATCTTATTTTGAATAACTTGTAATTTGTATATGTCATTTTTTGTATATGCTGCCCATGCCGGGGAAGCATATGTGAATATGGGTCTAATGACCGCCGTATAAATGTGCCGTTTTATGAAGAGATCAAGATTGGAATACTTGCCTAGGATAGGGATGAGATTGCATATGACTCCATAAGTTTTAGATTTAACTTTGGTAATATGGTCATTCCATTTGAGAGCACTGTTGAAAACATCTCCAAGATAAGTGGCTTTTTGCACTATGGGTACTTCTTCGTTAAAAAGTCGAAGTTTTTCTTTGCATGCGCGACGTGCGTATTTTCGGCGAATTAGTAATAGTTGTGACTTTGAAGCGTTGATTTCAATTCTCCATAATTTGCACCAATCCTCAATCTGTGGCATTAAATTTTGTAGTTTACGGACTGCAAGATCAATCCTGATTGATTTCATGGCGAGTGCAGTATCGTCTGCATAGCAGCCGATGAAGGAGTTCTTATTTAATCCAATACATGGGAAATCGGAGACATAGAAGATGTAGATAATCGGTCCTAAAATAGACCCTTGAGGGACGGAAGCGCGTATTTTTCTGTAACTTGAGTGATCTTTCCCGAGTGCAACGTAAAAATTCCGCTCAGTGATAAAAGAATGCAGTAGTTTGATGGTTCTGTTGTCAAAATTTAGAGAAATTAATTTATAGATGAGCCCCTCATGCCAGACGCGGTCGAAAGCTTTCGCCACGTCTAGCATGAGTAAGGCTATGCTCTGTTTATTGTGGATTGCGTCACCTGCAAATTCTGTCAGTCTAACCAGTTGTTTGACCGTTGACAGCCCTTTTCTAAACCCAAACTGTTCCATGGGAAGTTTCTCGTAATATTTCCTCATTCTATTTAGTATAATTCTCTCATATAGTTTGCCTAGGCCAGGGAGTAAGCTAATCGGCCTTGAGATGAGGTGTTTCAGCTCGGCTTTTATAAGCTTTTTAATTATCAATAGAACAATCACGATTTTTCTAGATTTTTCTGGATGGCAACAGTAATTACGAGACATTTATTTATTAAGCATTAAATGCACGCGCTCTTTTATTTTTATTGTTATTTTTTTTTGACGTAGCTTTCTCTTCAAAAATCGTCTGCGTTGCTAAGGCAACATGAAGCAAATCTAATTACAATTCTAAATAAATAGCCAAATAAATATGAAATTCGTAACATTGCCCCCTTCCCAAGGACTGCACGTCCCGGGCAGTACAATCCCTGGACAGGAAGCCAAACTTACAACTAAAGCATCAGGGCTATAATAAACATTACTTTATAATAACAAAATAAACAATAATTAAAATAAGTGACTTTCAGCAAATTAAATTCTATCCAACGCGAAATACAATTCAAATACTAAGTACAAATACTATCAAATACAAATGCTATTAAACACAAATACTTATCAAATACTACTACTTAACAAATACAAATCAAATACTAAATACAAATAGGACCATGGTCTTATACTATGTACATTATTATTTACAACTATATACACTACGTACTATGGCCATAGTAATGAACTAACCTGTCGTAATGAACGACTTTAGGTTTAGAGTTCGATGACTTACGGATCCGAACCACGACGTCGTTCAGCCTGTTTAGGACTGTGTAAGGACCATCCCAAGGTGATTGTAGTTTCGGAGAAAGTCCTTTTCGACGAGTCGGATTCCATAACCACACCTTGTCTCCTTCGTTGAAACGATGTCCAGTAGCTCTCGTGTCGTAGCGGGTCTTCATCTTCTCCGTCGCCAAGTTGACTCGCTCTCGTGCAAAGTTGTGCATCACTTCAAACCGGGCCTGGAGGTCTTGAATGTATTCCTCAGGCGATGAAGGCGCATCCGGAGGGCGACCAAACAAAAGATCACATGGCAGACGAAGGTCACGACCGAAGAGCATCTGAGATGGGGAATAGCCGGTAGTCTCGTGGACAGCACTGCGGTAAGCCAGTAAAAATAGTGGCAACTTCTTGTCCCAGTCCTGTTGGTTTCTGGAAACCACTAATGAGAGGTTATTGAGGATGGTTCGATTAAACCTCTCTACCATACCGTCCGACTGGGGATGTAAAGGCGTCGTTTGGGTTTTGTCAATGCCGAGTAGCTTGCAGAGTTCCTTGACTACAGCCGAGGTAAAATTCCTTCCCTGATCGGAATGTAACTGAAGAGGCACTCCGAATCTGGAAATCCAGTGCTGTATCATCATCTCTGCTACTGTGACAGCCTCTTGATCAGGAATAGGATACGCTTCAGGCCACTTGGTGAAGTAATCAATGGCAACGAGGATGTATTTGTTGCCATCAGCAGTTCGTGGCAGAGGTCCTAAGATGTCAAAGGCGATACGTTCAAAAGGTGCTCCTACATTGTAACGTTGCAGCTTCCCCCGGCTGCGTTTCTTCGGTCCTTTCCGACTTGCACAGGCATCGCAAGTTCGGCACCACTTTTGCACGTCATCCTTTGCATTATTCCAGTAGAAACGCTCCCGAACTCTCTGCAAGGTCTTCATTATTCCGAAGTGACCTCCTGCAGGGCTGCTATGTAGTTCTTTAAGGACGTCCGGGATTCGGGATCTTGGGAGTACCAGCTGCCATCGGAATGTTTTTCCATCATCCGATTCGAATTTTCGGTACAAGACGCCGTTTCGAATATGGAGTGAGTCCCAGAGAGCCCAATATTGTTTTGTCGTGGGACTATAGCTCGAAATATCCTGCCAGGTAGGTTTTCTGTTTGAGGTCTCCATTAACTCAATTATGGGTTTAATATCACGGTCTTCCAGCTGGTCTTTCCTGATTTCCTTGTCACTCCATGGGTCTGGATCAGCCGATGTTGATGCTGTAATTTGCCGTGCGACTGGATTAACCAGTTGGTATTTAGCTTCGACCCTGGAACAATATCGGCAGTTTTCTGGGCAAGGTCTTCTAGACAAGGCGTCAGCGTTTCCGTGCGACTGTCCCTTGCGATGACGGATAATGATGTCATATTCCTGGAGTCTCTGTATCCACCTAGCTATCTGACCCTCAGGATTCTTGAAATTTAAAAGCCAGGCCAATGATGCATGATCTGTGCGGAGCAGGAATTTTCTGCCGTATAGATAATGATGGAAATGTTCTACGGCTTTGACTATGGCGAGCAACTCTTTCCTGGTGACACAGTAATTCCTCTCCGGTTTAGATAGGCACTTGCTCCAGTAAGCTACTACACGTTCTTGGCCCTCTATTTCTTGGGACAAAACAGCGCCGACACTTTCATTACTCGCATCCGTGTCGAGAATAAATGGTCTGTCGAGCTGAGGATACGTCAGGATTGGAGCAGATGTTAAGGCTTCCTTCAGGTTCTTAAATGCATTCTCACATTCTTTTGTCCACACGAACTTTTGCTTGCTCTCTGTCAGCTTGTGAAGGGGTCTTGCGATGGAAGAAAAATCCTTCACGAATCTCCTATAGTAGGTGCAAAGTCCTAGAAAGCTTCTCAGCTGGTGGACATTTTCGGGACGTCTCCAGTCTTTAACTGCTGACACTTTTTCAGAATCCGTGCGCACACCTTCAGCAGAGATGACATGTCCGAGATAAGTGACTTCCTGTCTGAATAATTTGCATTTAGCGGGACTCAACTTCAGATTGGCTTCTTTCAGTTTCTGAAGCACCTTTCTAAGATTTTCCAAATGTTCTTCGAAACTATTCCCGACGATGATGATGTCATCCAGGTATATCAGACAGGCTTCGTATGAAAGACCTTTTAAAACAGTCTCCATTAGACGTTCGAATGTAGCCGGCGCATTACATAGCCCAAACGGCATCACCTTGAACTGCCAAAGTCCTTGTCCTGTAGTAAATGCCGTCTTTTCTCGGTCATCAGGATGTATTTCTACCTGCCAATATCCACTCTTTAAATCAAGTGTCGAGAACCACTTGCTTCCAGAAAGAGTATCCAGAATGTCGTCAATTCTAGGAAGAGGGTAACTGTCTTTCTTCGTAACCTCGTTCAACCGGCGATAGTCAACGCAAAATCTGGTTGATCCGTCTTTCTTCCTCACCAGGACGATGGGAGATGCCCAGGGACTTGCTGAAGGCTCGATGACATTGCTTTCTTGCATGTCCTTTAAAAGTGCTCGTACCTCTTCCTGTTTCGCAATCGGCAGACGTCTTGGATGTTGCTTGATTGGTGGATGATCACCAGTATCGATTCTATGTTGAGTCAAACTGGTTCGACCAACGTCAGAAGACGAACGGGAGAAAACATCTTGAAGATCTTTAATAACACGCTCGGCAGCATTCTTTTCTTCATCGTTTAATTGCGCATTCTGCAGTAACTCCGATATAATGTTGTCGGAAGACACGGGTTTTGAGATGTTACTTTTTCTTTCAACACTGGTTACTGGGGTACATTCTGCAACCACTTCCCCTTTCTTAATAACCCTCGCCTTATCAGTGACATTGGCAACTCTCACCGGGATAACGGTCCCCGATAGGTCGACGGGTGCTGTGGCTATTAATACTCCTTTAGGGCTATTACAATTCTTGGGATATTCCATTACGCCGTAGCGGAAATTTCTATTTTCGGCTATGAATCCAGGAAGTAAAATTTCTGTTCTTGCCGGTATTGTGATATCGTCTTGAGCTATTATTTTGTGGATAGATTTCACTTCTTCATCATTAATTTCGAATAAAGTTATGTCTTCAGAGGCAGAATGCAGTTCGTTATTTTTAAAGTCCAAGGAAAAATTGTGTTTCCTTAAAAAGTCCAATCCGAGTATGCAAGGGTCTGTAATTTCTGCTACATAGGCCGTGTGATGGTAAGTGGCACTTCCAAACGTGATGTTAACGTTTAATTTCCCCTCTATATCGATCTTCT
>KK120865.1:381561-396671 GCA_000611955.2 Stegodyphus mimosarum
CTCCATCTTTTCTTGAACAGAATTCATTTCATCTTTAACAGATTCTTGAACAGCTTTCATCTCCTCTTTAACTAATTCTTGGCCAGCTTTCATCTCCTCTTTCACGGAATCTTGGCCAGCTTTAATTTCTTCTTTAAATGCAGCAAAGGCTGCCATGAATTGCCTTAATTGTTCTTCCATTGCTCTAGTTAATGGCATTCAAAAATATCCCACTTCTGACACCAAAAATTGTTACGTGCGTACGGGTTCGTTATATATTGAATGCACAAGTCGTTAAAAAGTAAACAAAAATTTATTCTTTCCACAAGAAATAAATTAAAATGCGGAAATATTTCTTCACAGATCTTCGCACAATATCACAATATCTCAAACGTTTAACAAAAACTCAGTTCAAAACAGCTAAAATAATTCTATCTCACAGCGAAATCGCTACAATCAATACAGCATTAAGTAAACAAACAGCAGTTCGCTTTTTACAGCTACAAGTATAACAGCAACAACAACAACTAACGAACTGAGATGAGGTGTTTCACCTCGGCTTTTATAAGCTTTTTAATTATCAATAGGACAATCACGATTTTTCTAGATTTTTCTGGATGGCAACAGTAATTACGAGACATTTATTTATTAAGCATTAAATGCACGCGCTCTTTTATTTTTATTGTTATTTTTTTTGACGTAGCTTTCTCTTCAAAAATCGTCTGCGTTGCTAAGGCAACATGAAGCAAATCTAATTACAATTCTAAATAAATAGCCAAATAACTATGAAATTCGTAACAATAATATAGAAATACTGTGAAAGTAATGCAGTGACTATAATAACTGCCCATACTTTTCATTCTGTCTTATAATATACACTTTGAAATTATTTATAATAATCACAAAAAGTATAAAAGTGAGCTGAGCAATGCTTACATGCTTTTCCAACCTGTTTTATTTTTTACACATTGTACATGCATAGTATTTTTAAATTAAAAAAAATATTATTTACATACATTTAACTTTAATTTGGTTGCACTCTCAGACCTATTCTTTTATTTTGCCAAGCAAGTGCTCCTTCATTTTCAAAATAACTGCAAAATAAATCATGAACAGATCCAGAGGAAAATGAATAGTTATTGTTCCCTAATCTAAGAATTTTCACTAGACCATTGTTTGGAGATTTATCATCTCGTCAGAGTCCATTAGCTGTCTCAAGCATGGATCTGTCGGCAAAATTAGGTGGGCAGTATTTATAACTATGAGACGTGGACTCGTATTTCATCAAGAAATTGAGCAGGCAGCAACATGCCTGAACACCTAATGTTGCTGTCTGAGGCTGTGCAATAATTGGATTTTGTAAAATCCTCCAACGAGCAGTCAAAATACCAAAGGTGTTTTCTATACATCTTCTGTAATTGAAAATCCTTTTTGAATTACTTAAGTTTCTGCCTGAATATGGACGCATGAAATTTTCTTTCAGTCCAAATGCTTCATCTCCAATGAAGACATGTGGCAGACGTTTGGAGCTTCTTGGTAACTTTTTGTACCCAGGCAGAAATTATTTATCATGAGAAAGCTTTTTCCCAAGGTTTGAAGCTGAGAAAATGCCTTCATCGCTAATTCTGCCAAAATTTCCAATGTCCACCATTGTAAATAAATATGAAGCATCACATGCGGCCATCGAAACGATTCTGTGTGACGCTTTGTAATTAAAATAGGAAGAGCCAGCATGTGCTGGAGCCTGAATGACAACATGTTTGCCATCGATAGCTCCAACACAATTTGGAAAGTCCTACACTGTGCCATATTCTACAGCTATTCTCTCATAATCACTTTTCTCTGGCTCTTTTAGATATACTGGCTGAAGAGCTGTCCATATAGCATTTCATGTCTCAGCCATCACAACTCCAGTAGTTAGTAGATTTCCCAACACGAAAACTATATGCCAAAGAACTGTAGCTGTTTCCAGTTGCAAGGTGCCTAAAAAGTATATATCACAAAGATTAAATATATGTAAAGTATAAATCACAACACATTTATAAACATATCAAATTGAAAGAAAACTAAAAGAAATGTATCTTAAAATACACATAACAATGAATTATTACACAGTTTATCATTTCAACATAATTGGCAAATAAGTACTTCAATCAGAGTTTACATTCGTTGTTGAATTATGCACTAAAATATTTACTTTATGTTTAATATGCTAGATGTTTCTGAATAAAAAGAATGACTCTTAATATTAGAACTGCTGATGAGAAATAAATATATATTTCATTCAAGAAAGAAAATCTGCCATTTTAATGAATCATTTGCTTTTATTTTAAGTAAATCAAGACCTGTTTAGTGAAAAAAGCTTGAGAATTCTCATTCACCAATTTCCAAAAGCAGAATGCAATAAGGTTTAAAATTTTTAGCAGGAAGTATATCATGAGTCTACATAGTCACAAGTTATTTATATATGTAATATATTGCTTGCATTATATGTTTTTAAATGCTGTTTTTAATACAGAAATGTAGAAAACATTTAATAAAGCATAATTACCACCCTTTAAATCTTAAAAAAAAAGGAAGGGTTTTTTTCCCATGCTCTGAAGCAACACCATTTCAAGGCAATTTGTTCAATAATTTAAGTTCATAATGTTGTTCAATAATTTAAGTTTCATTAACTCAGTAAATTTCATTTATTGCTGGGAAACGTTTTGCTTAATAAAGATAAAAAATTAAAAACAATGAGTTTCAGTGATCTAGCAGGAGATTGGGAGATGTAATGAAAACCTGAGAGAGATAATAGCTACTATATACAGACACACACACACACTCGCAAAAAAAAAAAAAAAAAAAAAAAAAAAAAATGAGTTACAAATTTTTAAAACCATGACAAAGAATTTATAGTTTTGTTAACTACTTTAAACAATATTTTGGCACGTAACTTTTATGAAAGTTGGTTCAAAATTGATGTTAGGGAGCATTTAAGTTTTCGGACTCAGTTTTGCCCTGATAAAACTTCATTAAAATACATGCTTTGCAGGCTGTTTGTATGTCACACTTCTCGCCATATTTTGCTTTGAGGATCAATTGGTTCAGCTCAGTCGTCTTATGCTATACAAGGTGGTTTAAAACTATATGCCGAAAATGTAAAGGCAAGTAGAGGGAACCTAAATAAGCAGATTTCATATAGGAAAGTGTGTGCAGTAATGAAGGAATAGCAAAATGTGTGCAGTAGGAAAGTGTGTGAGCTGGTAGAGAGTGCTGATGAGTACAGTGTATAAAGGCGCTGTCCTAGCTGGATTCTTCATTTTCCGTATGGATCTCGAACAGCATGCATTATTACACCAACACAGAGCTTGCTGACATGCATTTCATGTATGGGGGTGCACAAAGAAATGAATTAACTGCTCAAAGAATGTACAAGGAGCAATTTTACAGGGAGATCTTACCTAAACCAGCTGTTCACAGACAGATGTGGTTCCAGCATGATGGAGCCCCAGCTCACTTCAGCGGGAATGCCAGGAATCACCTATACGCTGTCTATGGCCAGCATTGGATAGGATGGGGAGGAACAGGCCACTGCATTCTCCTGATTTAACCTGCTTGGATTTCTTCTTTTTTGGGTCATATTAAAGGCTTCGTGTACAGGAGTCCAGTCACATCTGTAGAAGATCTTGTTTCCCACTTATCTGTTGTTGCTGGACATGTGCTCGACATACCTGACGTCTTTTTCTAAAGTACGCTGATCCATGCGTCGCCACTGAATTTTGTATCTCTGTTGGTAGCCACTCTTTCAAATGCCTATTGTAAACTGTTAATAATTTTTTTCCTTTGTCTTTACTTGTCTTTTCAGTTTCCTGTGATTCATACTGATTTATGTGCTAGTCTTTAATGCGACATTACCACACATGCATTCCTATATGAAATCTGCTTATTCAGGTTCCCTCTGCCTGCCTTTACATTTTTGATATACAGTTTTGAACCACCCTGTGTATGTACTCAGGATAAGCTGTAATGTAACACAAGATAATACTCCTGTTCTAAAAAAATTACAGAGCATCATAGAAATTGTTATATTGCCTATTTTTAAAAAGACGTATTTTACAAACATTGAAATATTTATTCTTGTATAGTGTTTCTGGAAAGGCTTTCATATGAATTCATTTACATAAATTACCAATGGACTATGTACCTTTCAATAATAAAATAGTACTAAATACACCATTTGAAAATTTAGAATCACATACATAAAAGTTTAAGTTGAATTATTAAGTTATTTACATTTTATTTACCTCATTCATCATCAATAAACACTTAATGGTATATCTGCCTGTTATGGGAGGGGGAAAACTTTCATGAAGAACTTTGAAAAAAGAGTTCGTTTCTAGTTCTAATAATTATGCAAACACCCATGGGGAAGGGGAAAAACATGTACCTAATAAGTTCCACACCTCTGGAACTAAGATCAGCATGTGCAAAGGAAATACATGTATTAGTATTTAAAGGTTTTAGTCACATAGTCCGTGACAGGCCTGAATGACTGAGAGTGTTTGGTTTAAAAGGTCAGTAAGCAAGAAATAGAAAAATAAAAATAATTATTCCATTTGACATTCATATAAATATTTCAGAATAATTGAGATCAGATGAATGATACACTTTATGCTTTTTTTAACAAAACAAATCCCAATCAGTAATAAATAGCTATGTTTGTTATTTTAAATAAAGAACAAAAAAGTAAAGGGTATCATGCATTAGAGTGTTTGGCAGAACAACTGCTAGAAGTTAAATTTTTAGAGAAAAATTTTAATTATGAAATCTATTTTTCTTTCATTTTCCTTATTGCTAATAATTTATTTAAATTACAAGTCCATTATTAGTTGATGATAAACAAGAATTAAACTAATAAATAATTAATGTACTGCAATTTCTTGCTTAAAGAGTTTTTGAAATTTCTTTCTTTAATCTGATTCACAATTTAGCACGGCTTAAATTCAGCTGGAGCCTGGCTTCATTACTCCTCAATTTTTTAGTGAATTTTTTTTTTCCAGGCAGAGAACTCAAAATAAATAAATTTGTTACTTTAACATATTTTTTATTATATATCATTAATTTTCCATACATTTATAGGATATATTTTATAATATTTTCACTACATTTATAGAAAATGCAAACTTACCTCAAACAAATGCTCAGCCTTTCTTCTGGACTCAGTGGAGCTCTCATATTTGTCTGATTTTTAAGAAGCAAGGGGCTTACTAAAGCTGCAAGTCTGTCAAATTGGTCGGTACTCATCCTGAAGTAATTAAAAAATAATTCAGGATACTTGTTTCGCATACGAGGCAGTAAAGAAAAAAATCTCCTTGAACAGGTTGCTCTAAATAAATCTTTCGGACTCATTCTCGCCGTTTCTTGCGTTTTTGAAGCTGCTTAATGACTGTACTTAATAGTAATGTGTCAGCTATCCAAAAATCATCTGAATCTGACATCGTGTAGCAAACCTACAGAAAAATAACGAAATTAGAAGATGACTGCTCTGTTGACTCGGAAAACAACGCTGTGTCACGTGATATTTTGCGCCAAATAATTCTATTGGTTAAACGCACTCTTCACAAGAATACTCGTTTGGACGCTGTTTCGCTGGTAACGTAAATGCGCTTTCGTTATTTACGTCGCGAGCGTACTCGTGTGGACGGCCCTTTACAAGCCGCATTTTTAATATTTTTGTAAAATATGTTTTCTCGATTTTTCTGGATAGCAAAACAGTACAATTACGAGATATCTATTTATTAAATATTAAAGCTTAATTACAATTTTAAAGAAAAATTACAAAAAAAAATGTATTAAACAAATAAACAGTTATTTGCAAAATTTATGACTTTATCGCGGGTGTGGTACAGCGTAAAATGAAATTTTATAGTACGTGAAAAAGTTTCTAATTTTATTATATAATTCAATTTACTAATGACTATTTTTAAAGTTCTTCGTCAAAGTCAGCATTTTATCTCACACATAAGACTTGCCGATTCAGTTTCTAAATGAATAAGATTATTTCGATAATGCCTTTCGATAAAATTACCGTAAATTCTTATATCTAAGAAAAAAAAAAAGAAGCAAAATTTTATATAGTAGTAGAAAAGATGAGATGGAGATGCTTTAATTCCAAAATTAGGCTTAATTAAAAAGTATCGAAATTTTAATCCTTATTGATGATCAGTATATTTTTTATTCTAAAATATTAGTTAACATACTGCTGTAAAACAAAATGTAAACACAAAGGGCGTTTATATATTTTTATAAATATTTTTAGAAATATTTTTTAATTAATGTTTAAATGTAAGGATTATATTTTTAAATGTTCACTGTCATAACCTTTTTTCTGGACTATAATTCTGCGTCGTAATTTCTATGACAGAAGGGCATTTCATAGAATTTCCAGGGTATTGATTTCCATTCGTCTTCCATTGATTTACAGAGTATAGGTGTCGTAGGTTTGTGTTCAGAAAGAACTATTTCAGGAGAGCATACACATAATAGTCTACCGATGAAAGATCAGGGAACTTCGCAGGAATACGTTGAAAAGATATATATGCCTTATCTGTATCAGTCTTCAATTTTTTAAGGAATGCAGAGATATATATATTGAAGTATGACTTGTTTATTTGTCTTGATCATGTTTCACTCTTTGAAAATTGTTGGGATAAAGAAATAGAATGTGTTTTGTAAATATTGAACGTAAAACTTTAGAACGTTGAGTTGATTATAAAAAGTTTTCTCATTCTTCTTTTTTTTTTAATTTCTCGTCGTGAAAATCAGAAACAATTTACAGAAACTTTCTTTGCATTGACAGAAACAGGTTTGTAGATTTTATTCTCTCCGTTTCCCATAATAAATAGAATTTTTTTGTTGTAGTCATTTAGGTAAACCCACGCTTCATCAACGGTCACAACGGTTCCATTTATCTCCTGCGAAATAGTTTTCCTACAGGGTTATACAAATTGTTCTACCTTGAACCATATGCCTCGACAAAAGCTGGTGAACATTATGAAGCTTTTCAAGATGTAAATATTAGTTCATGTTTTATTTATTGTTGCTATATGCCTTTAAAGAGTTTGAAATTGATTTCTGTGTCTTCATATTTTCTCCTGCTACTAATGATTTTACTTTAGAAACTTAGAAACATTAGAAACAGTACTTACCTTTTCGGGTATTCATATGGAATCTTCTTTCCATGTAGAAGTAATGATTGGCGTTTTTTACCTTCCCGGTTAATAATGTTGCTTATTTTTCACTTCGAAATTTTAATACCATAAATTTCACAGCGGTTTTGAATTATGGAATAGGAATATTTCTCTTGGGTAAGCGCAAAAATGTATTTTTCAATTCACAGCTTCTTTACTTGCAACATTTAGAAAGGAAAATAAATTTAAAAGCAACAAACGATATTTCTTATTTCAAACAGTATGTTGTTGCTGTACGTTTTCATTCAAAACATCTGCTTTTTTCAATTCTTTATTGAAATCATTCTAAAAGTGTGTAAACACCTTCTGTACTTTATTTTTATTGCACAATAGAAGTAAACCTAAATTATTTATTAGATATGTTGCTATTATGCGCTATTGCCAAAAAGAAATTAATTTTAGAGAGCCTATTGCGTTGAATCTACCTGAATATTATTTCATTCAGTCGTTCTCGCCTTTAAATTAAATCTGACTCCATTCCGTAACTCTTGAAAAGATATATTTTAAGTAAACAATTACATTTTCCTGCTTAAGAAAGCCGAAACTTTATTTGCTTACACAATTAAGGAAATCAAAACATTATTCCAATCTTTCTTACTGTTGCCAAACTACAAAAACAATATGCCGTCTAAAACAAAAAGAAAACAACGGCCGTTGAATAGCGTTAACAAATATTGGGTTGGCAACTAAGTAATTGCGGATTATTTTTAGAAAATCAAAGACAATTTTTTCATGGAACTAAATAACTTTATTCTGTAATGTGTTGCCCATTTTGATCAATGACCTTTTGCCATCTTTCAGGCAGCATCATAATCCCACGTCCTTAAAACTTCTGGTTTTTATTAGCAAAAAACTGAATCAGGTATGATTTGACATCATCATCATTATTGAAATTTTTACCATTCAAGGAATTTTGTAAAGATCGAAACAAAAAGTAATCAGATGGTGTAAAGTCAGAACTATATGGTGGATGTGGCAAAACATCCCAACCAAGCTCCAATAATTTTTGCCGAGTGACCAAAGATGTGTGTAGCCTTGCATTGTCATGATGGAATACAACACCTTTTCGATTTGTCAATTCGGGCCGCTTTTCTTCAACTGCATCGTTTAATTTCGTTAGTTGTTCAATATAGACATCAGAATTGATCGTTCGGTTGGGTGGTTAGAGTTCAAAGTAGACAATTCCTTTGTAATCCTCCCAAACTGATAAGAAAACCTTCTTTTGATGACTATCAGCTTTTGATGTTGTCTGCGTTGGTTCACCTGGCCTGCTCCACGATCTTTTCCGCTTGATATTGTTGTAAACAACCCATTTTTCATCGCCAGTTATCAGTCGTTTTAAAAATGGATCATTTTCATTACGTTTCTTTAGCAAATCGCAGCTGTTAATGCGTTGCGTTAAATGCGTTTCTTTCAGTTCGTGAGGAACCCATGTATCGAGTTTTTGAACATAGCCAAGTTGTTTTAAGTGGTTTTCAATGCATGTATGTGATACTTGAAGCTTCTCTGCTATCTCACGTGTTGTACTGTGACGATCCGAATCGATTATTGCTTTGATTAGGTCGTCATCAACTTCAACTGGAAGACCAGAGCGTTTTTCATCTTTGAGTGAAAAATCACCAAAACGAAATTTGGCAAACCAATTTTGACACTGCCGTTCTTTTAAGGCTTCGTTACCATAAACAGCACATAACTTTTTATGAGCTTGCGATGCGTTTTTCCCTTTGCGGAAATAAAATAGCAAAATATGACGAAAATGTTCCTTTTGATTTTCCATTTTTCAACGAACGCCAAACGAAAACTACGCAACCGATCAAAAAACTTTTTTTACTGATTCACTTTTTACTGGTTTGAATTGCCAACTATTAAATAACAAAATGTGTTTTACATTTGTACTACGTCTGGAAACCTAAAAATTCAACTGAAGCCATCTATGAGTGAAATCCGCTATTACTTAGTTGCCAACCCAATATAAATCATGGAGCTCGTAATATACTCCCACCTTTAGATTTTTTTATAATGGTCTATGAAAATCAAAACACTAAATAAAAATAAAAATTTGAACTTTCTGCTCAATAGACTTGCATAGTACTCAATATACTCACAGTATAAATTAAATAATAAAACAGAAATTTATTATTTAATTTAATTTACGGACGGAATACGTACGGACACGAAAAAGATGTAAAAAAGGTGTTATCATGATGTTTCCTTCGTTTCAGTAATTTGTTTTCTTTTTTTATCAGAGTGGTGGCCAGTTATATGATGTGAAGAGTTATACAAGATGTGGAGTGTTGTACATGTCGTAATAGCGTCGAAAATCTGCACATTTTATAAACAATTCATTGAACTTTCCCTTGAACACATTGTGACGTCTCATATGCAGAAAACTAAAAGCAGCACAATGAGCATTGTTTCAGTCTCTGCCATGTGTTTCATCATCAACAGAACATATGGACATTTGTATAGGTAAAAAATGCCATTTAATAATTCTTTACTGAGCAACAAGTTCCCATAATGTGTTCCACTTAATACAATACTCATCTGTCATTGTTTCCTACATTAGATATGCGCTGCGACCATTTTGGATTCTTAGTTTTTCAGAATTGCATCTGCCTTGTCTTTGACACAGGTGTTGTTAACGCTGATTACCCATTATTCATCGGTCAATGATATTAGAGCCGACATGAACACTATCTAAACTCCTCCTTATTCAATCACGAGTATAAAGCTGACATATGGAAAATGTCAATTACAGCCAGCTCTTCACAATGTGTAAGGGAAGTGTACGCATAGCAAGTGCAGAAAAACACGCCTTTATTTAAATAACGAGGGGACTGGTTCTCAACTTTAAAATATCGCTCGGGTAGCAAGAATAACTATTGCTCTTGAGTCGTCAAAATACGCCTTGAGTTTCTAGGGAGAGTATCCTAAAAAGTTTTTGAAATTTGCGCTAAGGCAAGGAGTTCGTTTAGATAATTATCTGAGCGAGTAGGAGCTTAAAGTAGGTGAGAATGCACAGTGTAAGGGTCATCAACGTTATAGTAATCCTTGCCTGCGCGTCTGTGTTAAAAGCAAATTCAAGTAAGTAAATTTAATTTTAAAGTCGAAATGTGTCATTTTTTTGCAAGCATAATGAGATTAGTTTACAAATGATTGCTTTTAATAGATTTTGATATCAGTAATGTCAGTTAAAATGCTGAATAACCGATTGCAAATCTTTCCAATGATGAGATTTAAAAAAATGTAATACTGAAGACATGCAGTGGTTTAAATTAATAATATAAAAGCATGTTTTGGCAACACTGATGCTGTACAGCAGTGATCTTCAAACTGTGTTCCGGCGAGTACAACCTGAGGGTTCTGTGAGTCAAAATAAAAACTCGGAAAGAAAATTATAAAGCACTCACATTAGTTTACTAGTTAATTAAAACAATTAATTAAGTTTATATTTAATTTACAAATTAATTAAAAAATACAATTAGTTATAGATAAGTCTTAAATATTAATGTGTAGCATCATATGTCAAAGAAAATGGCTTGCAATGAAATTTGACAAATTTATAAGAGAAAAAGAATCGAATTTAAACGCCAATATTAAAAATTATAAAATGAAGTATCTTTTTCAATTGAAGAAAACGATAAAAGAGTATTTCTCAGAAACGAAATTTGAAATGAAATGAAAATGCGATTTTTGTCCAAACGAAAAATATCAAGTATGACTGGATACAAAATCCGCTCAACAACTACGATAAATTAAAAGGCTTCCCAATGAATGAATGGACATATCAAAAGATTCTATTTTAAAACCTAAATTTAAGCAAGAGCAACTCTCTAAATTTTTGGTTGTAGATTTATGCAGAATAATTGTAGAGACATTAGGTATTTATTGAAAGCAGGAGACATGAAAAATGAGCAACGCCTTCGCCAGGAACCGAACCACGGACCCCTCGGTTACGCGTCGAGCATGCAGACCACTACACCACAAAGGCATGCGAAGAAGGCGGGAGAAATACCTTATATACTCCCCCTTTTAAAGGGCGACTGGGGTTTTGGGGACCCAATCGCCAAATCGCGGTGGTGGAAAATCATCATCCACCACCTTTTTAGTTCGGGCGTCAGTGTAGAGACATTAGGTTATTTGGATGCAGAAGACATGAAAAATGAGACACGCCTTCGCCGGGAATCGAACCACGGACCTCTCGGTTACGCGTCGAGCATGCAGACCACTACACCACGAAGGCATGCGAAGAAGGCGGGAGAAATACCTTATATAATTAGAAGCTTTTTCCTATTGAAAGAGAATGAATATTTAAACATTTTATACGAGCTGCGAAGTTTTGTTTTAGTAAACTTAATATATTGTAAAATGTAATGGAATTTTTGTTTTTATCAGTACCTCAAATACTTTTCTAAAAGATACGTTATTTATGTTTCAGACTAAATCTATTATATATAATGCATTTTAATTTTATGAGACTTCATTATTTTCAGAGAAAACAAGTCTTTTTAAATCTTAATTTTAAGTGTGCATTACATATGAAGAAAATATTAAATATTTCTTCTAAGTATTTATAAGGAAATTTAGTGCTAGGTAAAGTAAATAAGTAAGGACTTAAAGTTAGCTCACAATGCATAATAATTTCTGCACATGCACTTCATATGCATTTATTGAAACATTATTACACAACACCATGGCTTGCTTTACACGTAAAACATTAATTAATAGGTACTGAGCAAAAAAAAAGGGGGGGGACAGCTCTATATCTTCCGTTCTACTAAGCTGATTAACGAAACTCAAATTGCGTTTTTCATGTCTCGAAAGTTCGACTTAAGATATATATTAGATTTATACATAGCATCGTTCTAACATAGGTATTTTCACGCACAATCGGACTTTTTATGAAATAATATGACGACCTTTTCCATATTTCGATTATATGACTCAAATTATGCCAAAATATTAGATTTTTAAAAAATTTGTTGCGAAATTTACGGAGAAATCCAAAAATTGATCTTGCCGTATTCTTTTTTCAATTTTCGCCAAGAATAATTTACTTAGCAAATTTCTTAATTTGGAGCAACCTATTTTCCTTTTCTTTTTTTCATTGCAGGCGACCGGAAAAAAAAGTTATCGTTCATACTTTCAAATAATTTTAACAAAGTGGGTAAACCAGATTTGTATTATTATCGCTTTTCAGAAATATGCCAATTTTCAAAGCGCTCAAATAAAGTAATTCACATATATCTTAGGAAATTCTGAATAAAAACCTCTAAGTTTTTGCAGGTATGCTTAGATATGATGCTTTAAGATGATGGTAAACATTTTATAGATCATAATTGAAAATGGTTTTCGAAAAATTTGTAAAAATTATTTAAAAATATAAATTTAAAAAATAAAGCATAAAAGCTGGACGAATGTTATTTGGAATGAACCTAAATTCCGAAATGTGAAGGAAGGAATCAAATAAGTTTAATAAAAAAGTGATATTAATAAATATATATAAAATTCAATTAACATTGTGGAGGTAAAATTTGAGACCTAATGTTTTAAAAACTATTCGTGTGATTTTTATAAAATTTGGTAGTTTGGCATAATTTGAGTCGTAGAATAGAAATATGGAAAAAAATGGGCATGCCATTTCAGAAAACGTTCGCTTTTGTGTCAAAATACCTTTATTAGAACAACGCTATATAAAATCTAATACATATCCCCAGTCGCCCTTTCGAGACAAGAAAAACGCAGTTTGAATTTCGTCAATCGATTTAGTAGAACGGGAGGTATTGAACTGAGCCCCCCCTTTTTTTCGCAGTGTACATCAAGAAGCAAGCTGCATCTCAGTTTTACTGAATTTCTACCAATATTTATTTTCTTCAGTTTTCACATGGCCTTCCCCACTAATTTCACAGTTCTCCGCAATCTAAAATTCACAGCTCAAAGCACAAGATAGAGGTAAATTCTATAGGACAATGACATAATTCTTCTCGTCTCGATATCTGGACGAAAACCATTCAGATGGCGCAATGACTCGCAGTACTACTCGCTCAGAGGAAAGTAATTTTATATTTCACGTCAAAATTTGAAACTTTTCATTTTCATAAGAAATTTTTAGAAAATGTGAAATATGAGATTATCAACACTTTTACTAGAGAAATATAACTATTTTGAAGTTTTCTAGGATTTTTAGCCCACCAGCGGCCGAGCGGTAAAGATGCTGAACACTGGTAGTTCGGTCCGAGGTTCGAATCCCGCGAACGGGCTGGCTGCATGGGCGTTTTCGTGGTTTTCCCCATGTGTAACGTGTATACGAGCCAGTTTCCCTTAGAAAGTCCTCCACGAAGGCATCCCTCCCTTTAGGCAGATAGCCCTCGTGTGCTTTGCCATAATTGAATAACCCAACCTAGGATTTTTAATGTGAAATTTGTGTCAGAAGAGCGAAATGTTTGGTAGAATAAAAAAAAACTGCATACATATAAAGATAAATTTTCAAAACATTTGCTTGGAAGAATTTAAATCTTTTATGACACATTGAAATATCTGTTGACTTTTATTCCGAATGGGCCCTCAAAGTGATATTTGTTCAGCACATTTGAATATTCCGGTGCCTGCCAGCCGCCAAGCGATACGATCCCTGAACACTTGGAAATGTGCTGGTAACACGGAATTTTTCCTGATTTTCTCCAATGCTTAATGTGAATACTAGCCAGTTTTCCTTGGGAAGGCACCCACCAGTGTCTGAGCGGGGAAAACACTAAATGCTAGTTATTTAATCTGG
Organism: Stegodyphus mimosarum; assembly: GCA_000611955.2. Classification (NCBI taxonomy): domain Eukaryota; kingdom Metazoa; phylum Arthropoda; class Arachnida; order Araneae; family Eresidae; genus Stegodyphus; species Stegodyphus mimosarum. Next base: position 395,551 of record KK120865.1, read on the forward strand.
GCTCAGATTCACATAAATGGCCTATCTATATTTGGAAGATTCTGGCATTCTTCTGTGTGTGATAGAAATATGAGCCAGTTTTCCTTAAGGAATCCGTCGAAGGTAAGGCATTCTTTCCCTTAAACGGATATCAAGTACTTTAATCTAAATAAAAAAATCTTTTAAATATCTGAACAATAGTCGAAAGTTTAAAGACTATAAGAATGAATATTGAGAGTTCGACCCAGGTTCGATCCCAGACGAACGGGCTAGCTGCATGATTGGTTTCCTTCATGTGGAACGTGACTACGACCAATGTCCTTTAAAATGTTCTCCATGGAAACATGTTTTTCCTTAGACGAATAGCTTTGCCATATTCAAGTAATCTAAACTAATAGTTGAAAAATTCTTCCTAAAGGTATCTCTTCTCTTAAGGAGATAATGCGATATGCTTCACAGGAAAGTAAATAATGCCAACCCGAAAATTCCGGTCAAGTCAAAATGTTTGAAAACATCTGGATTTCTTAAAGATATTTACCGAATTTACCGCTATCTAAATTTAAAAATAATTGGAAAACATTCTTTCTTTGAGGAATTTGGGAAATATTTTGTGGTAGCGTAACAAAACTATACGGTCTTAAATTTCCTGGAGAGAAAATTATCTTTGAACAGAGTATTGAAATGTCTGCTGTTTTCCACAATATAATATCTATATTTCTTAGACTATAAGACTCATTCTTTAATTTCAATACTGCCGAAAGAAAAAGACCACTTAATAAGAAATAATGAGTATACTTTATTAATTATTATTATTATAAGATGCAATAAATAATAATAATTAGATTATAAGAAATAATAAGTGTACTTTTTATTTAAACTGACAAACTGGAAATTTTTATTTCTTTAGAATTACTAGTAATTCGGGAAATCTGCACTTCTAATAGGCGATTATTTTAAAGCATATCTTTTTTTAGCATCGCTTTGTTTGCAAAGCGCATCTTTTTTCACACATCAGTGCTAAAAAGAAAGAGAGCCATATAAACAACGAAATAAAATACTACAGTAACTGGCTGTATTATGTAATGGTACATTTTTTACGTTCGTTCTTTTGTATTCTTAATGATATTATAATAATTATGACG
>KK120865.1:396689-427389 GCA_000611955.2 Stegodyphus mimosarum
TTGAGATGTTTGGAGACATTATGGATTTTTTTAATTACATTTAAAATCATGTTTAAAAATATTTAATCTGTGTTAAGGTAGGCAAACACTCAAATTATTACTCAGCAACCAAACTGTAAATTTTGAATCATTTCAGATTCTTCGATAATGGGTCTAGTTATGGATTTACTTCGTTGTAGGGAAGCACGCGCCATACAGTATTCTAGAGAAAGATTATATGTACCAACATGATAGATCTGGCAATAAAACATCTTTTTGTCTGCCAGCCCATTTGGGATTCATTATAAATATTTAATACATAAGAAGTAATTATTTTTGTCAATTTGTAATTAGACTTTTGTGTGCTATCACGATAAGCAAGTTACTATTCATTATCAACTGAAGCTTTTTATTGCAATTATGATATTGTTCAATTAATCACTGTGAAGAAATCTTTTTTTAAACATTTATTATAGGGGTCTATAAACAGTCTGTCTTCTATAGGGCTGTATTGATTATTAAAAGATTATTTAACTCTATTGAAATGTATAGAATCACCCTTCGTGAGAATTTAATAACCCCTCTTAAAATTAGCTTTTATTGCTTATGACAACATTTCTATATTCATTTGTCTTCTTCTAGGATTTCAGTTGTTTTCTAGGATTTTTTTTTTATTTCGACGATTTTCAGTGCCATTACATGAGCTGTACATGTTGATGACGAAGAGAGTTTAATAGAAACTGAATGCAGATAAATGTAATGCGTCTCGTACTAAACGGGTTAGTTGAGATGAACTAAAGTAACAGACATCTACCATATGTTAACTTCAATAAATCTTAAAAATTAAGTGATAATTTGACTCATCTCAAGCGAAACACAGTTTAATTAAATGGAATGCATTTACTAACTAACTACATAGAGGGAAGCTGTATAGCGATCTGAACCAAATATGCAAATAAAATAAAGTTTTTATAAAATAAGCTTTCATTTAAAACTCATAAAATAGTTAATTAAACTAAAAGAGAAAAAGCGATTTGTCACACAGCTTCATGATAACAAGAAGGTAAATAATTCTGTATATAAAATTCATCTAGAATTTATACACATCTAGAATTCGTTAATTTTATATCACGAATAATATAAGCTTGGGGACACTTTTAATAAATTTATAATGATAATAGTTTATACTTTTGACAATGGAAATCGATTAACAGATTTCGTTATATAGGCGCCCACACTTTTATTTTTCGCAACATAAAACTGTACGAATTTTTGTAAAAATAATCATTTAATATTTTGTTCCCATTAAAATATAAATAAATTAGTTTTCTTCTTTCAATTCATTAAATACTTTTCGAATCTGATGGAATGATTATAATTAACAATGTTCCAATTTTTTTTCGGTTTTCTTAACTAGTGTTGAACCTTTTAAATAATATTATGCTTACTAGAAATTTTCGCATAAATATACCTCAACGGTTTTCCAGTTAGCTTTTGATATGTAATGACGGAATGGTTATTGATGCAAAATTTGATACAAAATTGCATACCAAGAGGTAAAAAAACAATACTCAAAGTTAAAGGTTTCATTTTTGTAGGTTAAACTTTGTCAAAATGGCTATTTCCAGCAGTTTTGAAAATCTATGTAGACTTACAGTAAAAGTGATTAATAAATAAATCAAGCAAAAAATTTCTGATCATTGAATTGTCTGAGAGAAAAAGAACCAGTAAAATTATTCAGCATTACTTTTCAATTTCCTTCTTTCAGTACTACGTGGATACAGTTTTTCATTAAATTTAATTTTATGCAAAGATATCAATAACAGACTCTCTGGGGATTAATCTCGCTCATTAGCTAATCAAAAGTATATTTTAAATCCACGGAAATCATTTATTTTTTACAAGCCAGATTAATAAACATATATTGTTTATTATCTAGTATTCCATCTTGCTTGAGTAATCAAAAGTATGATTTATGGCTTCAAAACATCTGTTAATTTCGGGCCTTCCCTAATATGACAGAAGAGTTACTCAGACATACTGGTGAGGAGAATTTCCATGTTTCTGTATGATATTTTCCTATGTGCAGTATAGAAATGGAACATTGATTAATACTCTTTCGAAAATGGTTTCCGTTTTCTTAAAATTAATTTTCCCAAAATTAATAAACCAAAATTTTGGAGTCTCTCTTTTGGCTCTACAAAGCTAATGGATAATCTTCTATCTGAACAAGGTTTACCTCTTTTTATGAGGCTGAATTTAATGTGTTTGAAAAGGCACATTTCTTCAGGGCAGTTGAAGCACAATCACCGTTCTTATAAAGAAGCTTCACAAGCAGAACCCGATCATTCACTGACTAAGTCATGATGAGATTCTCACACGCAGATTTGCGGAAACTGCACGTACATCGTTTAAGTCTAATATGTGTCTAATAATCCTGTCAGGCCTTTTAATTAACATATTGTGACAAGCGCAGCGCCATTTATTGATAAAAGTTTGAACTATTTTTTGCTTTCGCCAGACAAATTCCCATTGCTTCATGCACTATGCAGCTCAACTTTCACGTAATTCTGATCTGTGGTTCTTTTTTTACAGTACTTCGAAAATGTAATTTTAATTATAATCAGCCTGCATATGCGAGACACACGAATATTATAATATCTTCGAGACTTCATAAGATAGTTCTGTCAAAATTTCCTGCATCTTGCTTTAGCCTTTTGCTCAGAATTTCAACTGCTATAAAATAATAAAGGAATTAAACTTACACAAATGTAACAGGCGATCACAAATCAAATATTGCACAAACTACTGAATACGAAATTTATAAAATAAAAATTTACCAGATCTAAAATAATAAACAGATTACTTGTGTTGTAATGCTTCTCGTAGAGAATAAACGAACAAATTCAGAGTTACGAAAACATTTTTATATATGTTTTCCCAATGATGATATGTACATTATAAAGATTTTCCAAAATCCAATTAGGATTTCAGTATTTAATTTTCAAATAATGTTTTACGGATTTTTCACATATGTTTTCGTTTAATGAACAAATTAATAATCCCAGAATTTCAGTGTGTACACCTTCAGATGGAAATAAATTAAGTGCACTCATGTTCAAATGTATGTTTAAATACCCCAACATAATGATATTCTGTGGAATGCCAAATTGATGTAATCCATTTTTACAGAGAACGTGTGATGGACAAGTCTAATTAGCATTATCCAATCAAAAAGTGATCAAACGGTTTCTGATATGCAAATCAAAGCATAACGATATCTGACGGTGAATTAAGCGCTTTACGCAAAGTGAATATTTGATTGAATAATATGCAACTTTTGATTTAGGACTCAAAACAGTTTGCTGTGGCTCATTTGGTAATTTGGAATTCAACATGTATCATTTGGACGAATTTGCGAAGTGGCGAACCATCGGCCGTTCAGAAGCTGGGAAGACAATCATGGAAGTAGTGAGATGTATGAATATTTCAAAATAAACAGTCTCTATGCTATGGAAACAATTTCGGAACAATCGAACTAATATAAGGAGGCCTGAACAAGGTCGTAAAAGAATAACCACTGCTTCTTATGGTCGATATCTAGCAATAAATGCCCGTCATAAGTCTATTTCAAGAAATCTACTGCTCGACAGTGAAGCTCAGAACTTGATGTTGCCCCTGGAGCTGTTGTATGACGGCAAAATGTATAATAAACTGTATAAAGTTTAAGAAAAAACGCTTTTATGCCAGAAAACAAAGAGTATGTTTTTTCTCCTGTCTTCACAACAAAGCGGGGTTCGCTTTTAACTGAAGCGGTGCACCCATGTTCTCTCTATTTGTGAATTAGGATTTAATTTAATATTTTATTTTAAACGCGTTTACATCTGGAGGGACAGAAGAACGCGAAACTTTTTCAAAAGTTATGGTCTTTCAAAAGTCCTATACCGTCTCGCCTGTCTTAATGATGCGAACATATCATTAAGACAGGCGAGACGGTATAGGAAGCCATAAGGATCGATAAACTTACGCCCCTACATGTTTTCAACAGCGGGTTTGTGACCAGCCAGAAATATCGGTATGAAATCTCAGAACCTTATGTAAGACTTTTCAGTGGCTCATTTGTATCTGGCTTTCTATTTATGAATGATATTGCCCATCCATTTCGAGCAAACATCGTAGACGTATTCCTTAAAGTAAAGACGCTGAACGAACACCAGCAAAACCTCCTGAGAACCCGATAGAGAACTTATAGGACTGCCTTGCAAAAGCAGTTACACTGAGGCATCCTCTTCATAGGGATGTAAATGCCCTGAAGACTGCATTGTTGGAGGAGTGGAACTTTATTCTCCAAACTGTGGTGACCAGCTTTATTCCACCATGCAAACATCTTGCATATTTATATACAAATCAGAGACATCGCTTTCTAAATTAAATTTTCTGAGTTATTTTTTTTTTAACTATGCTTTAATTGGCTCACAGCGGGAGGTGGAATAAGTTAAGTGTTAGACCCACTGAGGGCTTCAGGGGCATACCACATACTACTGGCAGGTAGCGTTTCTAACGATCAGTCAAATCTCCAGACTTACATGTTACCACCTTTTGCGAAACCCGAGAACCAAGAGTGGTGAGCCGGAGCGCTCTGGAGATAGCAATTGGTTAACGAGAGAGTTCTTAAACGTCAGCTATCTCGGTAGTGTGGGAGTCGGAGAAGCAGCAACTGAATGTTTTTATATCCTCTCTTTGAGGAACTACCGTCTGGATGACCCGCCTCCCGCCTAATACTGAGGTTTTTAGGGGGTTTCTGTCCATGTGCCATAATGAAATAGTGAATGAAATAATAATTCGCAGTACACGTAATCATACGCCAAATATCCTTGTATTATATACTATCATAATTTTTTTTTGTTTCATGCTACAGTTTAAGATCATACGCAGCGATCTTACATTTTCTTTTTCTATTTGCGTTATGTTGTTATGCATCATTCCACACAGAATTCATAGCATTATAGTTCACAGCTCCTGAGCAATCCTTGATTTCATACATGTACAGAGAATCTAGCGTTCTCACACAGACGCTATGTAACTATGTATGTGTACATATGTAACGCATATAGTATAGCAGCGCTCTGACAGACCTGCTGAAGAATTACGTAATTTTGTTGGTGGTTTGAACTATGAAATTGTATGTTTTATTCGCATTGAGGGAATATGATTTCCAATAGAATACAATTTATGTTGCTATTACGAAATAAATCACAAAGAAAAATTTGAAATTTTAGAAAGTAAACTGACGGAAGAAAAGTTACACTTTTTAAAATTTTGCTTACAACAACAATAAAATGTTTTTACAGAAACAAATAAGTTCAGTAAAGCAACAGTTCTTGCAACTTTTGCTCAGGCGTAAAACATTGAAAAAAGATCAAAACGATTTACTGAAGGAAAATTCCTTAGAAATTACTTGATTAAATATGCAGAACGTCTTTTCCTGACAAAAAACAATTATTTAAGAAGTTAGTTTATTGTCCAAAACATCGAATCGTATTATCGAAATCGCTAGTGTTTTACGATATCAATTAAATGAAAAAGTTATAGATTTTACCTCATTCTCAATAGCAGTTGATGAGAGTATTCACATCACAGATGTAGCATAGCTTGCAGTTGTTGTACGATGTGTTACTGATGAACTTGAAGCAGTTGAGGAATTACTGTAAATAATTTCTATAAAAGAAAAAAACTGTTGCGCAGAACATTTTTTCTGAAATAAACACTGCAATAGATGAAAAGGAATTTAATTGGGATGGAATCTTTGGATTTACAAGTGATGGTGCAGCTGCCATGATTGTTAAAACTATGGAGTAGTGTTAAAATGAAGAAGTATGATAGGAAGTGAGGTGGTTAAGTCGAAGAGCTGTATTGAAATTATTATTCATCATTTCATGCTGATTTAAATGGCCATTTAATTCATCTCAATAAAGTACTGCAAGGAAAGACTTAACTTATCACTAACATATATTAAAGAATTTAATAGTTAAAGTTAATAAGTTAAATTGCAAATATGCGAAACACAAATAAAAAAAAAACCCGAATTTTGCTGTCTTAAATAGCGCCTTATTATTTCAAACAAAAAAAATCTCAAGAATACGCAAGAAGAGCAGAATTATTACAACAAGAAATTGAAGGCAGGTTTAAGAATTCAATGATTTGGAGTCCGATTTTAAATTATTTCCATTACCATTAAAAGCGGGCATGAATAAGAAAGCAGAAAATCCGCAAATGGAACTAATTAATTTAGAGTGTAATATAAATCTTATTCAAAGATTTGCAGATCCGATTAACCTTACTTTACAAAGGATAAATATACTCAATGGAGAATTTTTGCAATAAAAATAAACGCTTTGTTTGGGAGTTTTTTTCGCTGTTGAAAATTAAAATGCCTAATAAAAAGGCCCGATGAGCATTTAGAATCCGTAATGAAAATAGTTTCCAATAACTTTTCCTCAAGCCTACAGACGTTTTTAAATTCGAAACACCATCAAGTGCCAAGATGTAACAAAAATAATACATAATTATCTATATTTTTTACCCAATGGTGGGCACTTGCCTATTCAGCACTGGTCACTCCTAAGGCCAGAAGTGGTGACCATTTTACTGAGGCACCTAATACGCAGCCATAATGCCATAATTGCCTCTTATGAAGCGACGGATAGTTACAACCATGCCTTTTCGGGGATTCGAACCCGGGCCCTTTAGTGCAAAAATAATGCATAATTATTTATATTATCTTACCCAATGGTGAGCAGTTGCCTATTCAGCACTGATCACGCTTCAGACCAGAAGTGGTGGCCATTTTACTGTGGAGGTGGTCATAATTGGATCCTTTAATACCGCAGTAGGCTCCAACCACTATACCGTCTGGGCGTATGGGCAGTCGTATATATTTTTTCTGCATGTGTCAAGAAAAAAATTAAAATAAGTTATCGTTATCAATTCTCAAGTTTTGTTCCACTGGGAAAGTTTTCCCTGAAAATTTGGTGAATTTTCATTATCTTTTATTTTATGTTAATGTTAGAAGTAAGTTATTAAGGTGTTAATTCAACATATTAGGATTATATGAAATAAATAACGGTCCAAAAATTTAATATTTAGCTCTGCAATACATTTGAATATCGAAATGTAATCAACAGAACTTTCAGGCAGATAGAAAATGAGCACGATAAATTTGAATCTTTTCCTTTGCATTATTATTTTTATCGCTTGTGTAAGTTTTGATAAATATTTAGCAAGTGAAATCTGAATTTAAGTTAACTACTTTCCGGCAGTGCTTACTTCCCGCTAGCTGGTTTCAGATCGTGTGCGGTTCGCATGCAATTTGAGATCACTGTCTTATGCTTTAATTTTTCCATTTTGGTATGCATATTTCATTGAGCAGCTGATTGCTGCAGAAACAGTGTTAAGTTTTTAAATAATTCTAAAATGTTCATTTTATTTTGTACTGCATGTATTTATTTAAAATGATTAGCAGTGATATTAGCACTCGTTATTACGCTGATTAGAAGGAATAATTTTCCTAATACTATCAAAAACAGTGATTTTAGAAATATTCTTTTCTTTTCTTTATCGAAGTTACTCGGTTTTAGTTGAAGGCACTAGATTCCGTGCATTTATTTAAAACTGTGTTGAGTTAAAAAGCGTTTACTCATATATTTTATTTATTTTTGTTTCAAATATGCTTGTTTACTGTGTTCATTTTATACTGTTTTGATTTAGTCTTCTTTTTCTGATTGCTCAAGATAGTACGTGTGGTTACATCATCTATCAAGCATAGGATTCTTTCATTATGAATTCGTCATCACATTGTGGTCTATTAAACCCGAAGCATAATTATTGTCCTACCACTTCATAGGCCTAGACGTTCTAGGCTAGAACCGTCCGATGAACTGGCAACTAAAACTTCGTACATCCAACACCTAGGATGGAGGTCTTTTCAAACGGAGTCCAGTGTTTATTATTTTCTCTCTTACTAATATTTCCTGAGCGCTTATAATATACTTATATTTTGCATGAAAATGATTTGCAGTTTTCCTTTGCGTGTAGGAATGTATAATGACTGTATGTAAGAAAATAAAAAATAAACATTGTGAAAACTAGAACATAAACAAAAAAAATAACAATCATAAAAATTTTCCTTGCGTAGAAATTCGAACATAATTTTAATAATTTATAGCTACATAAAATGATATCCAGATCATGGATAACTGTCGACATGCTAATGGAAGCTTTCTTATTTTCCATCTCTTGCAAGATTTTACTATTTCACTCTTCAGGACTTTATAAATTCCTCCATTCCACGTATCTAAATAAACCCCATATATCTAGATTTTAAAAATGCTTATGTTTATATGAAGATCTCTATACTATTATTCAGAAGTTATTCAAACATTCTCTTCCAGATTCGAAAAAGAATATTGATCTGTCTGTGAACCCAGATACTTTACCTCGCATTGACTCCAGGAGTGATGTCTGCCAGTCTGAAGAATGCCGAAATGCAGGTACCGCTCAGGTTTAATTGTCCATAATTCTTTTTAACAAGGGTTTATTGTATTTTTATAACTAAAAGCAATTGTTCTGTAAAATAAATTGTTTTTGTGATGCAAACTTACAGTATTTTATTTCAGCTCTCTGTTGGACATAATCTACAAGGCCCCTATGATTTGCACCTAAAAAATCAAGGTTTGCTCTTTCGAGAGGTCATTGACTCCTAATCTGCTGAAAAGCAACAATTTCCTACGCTCGAATGCTGGAAAGAGCCTAACCTCATTTGCCTACCGATTTTGTATTAAATCCTGAAATTCTACTTAGCATTAGCTACTGTGGAAGGGCATGTAGTCGCTGCTTTTTAAACTCTTTTGAATGCGAAGGTTTCCCCATCTTGATTTTAGACATTTAAAGCAGGAATATGAATCAATTAAATTAAATGTTCTAACTAATTTCGTGAAAAAATATTAAAAATTATTAACAGGAATTTAAATTTCGTCGACTCATACTATGAGTTTAATATTACGCAAAGTTCTGTTTCAAATTGATGGTGTGGTTCATGTAAAATCTATACATTTCATAGAAAACAAGGGCGGAGTCTTTTTTTTTAAGAAAGTCCCCTAATATGCAAGCTGTTAACCTCTGAATACTGGTCATTTCAACTCAGGTTCGAATTCCATCGATCAGGATAAATGTGCGAAAGTTTCCATTTGTTTTGTTAATCTCGAATAGCAAAGAAATCTTCAGTAACGCCAAAGTTAAGGCATACACGTGCCTTAATTTAAATTTGTTAAGCGTAATTTAGTTAATGATTTGAAAGAAATTTCACTATACATGAGTTAAATAAAATGTGTTTGCTTAACACATTTTAACTCAACATTAATTGTTTGCTTAACATTAATATTCCATTCGAAAAGGAAAAAAAATATGCACATAAAATACAAATGTACATAGCTGCTGGCTCCTTTTTTCGGGAGGGCGGGGAGGAAAGGGAAGTAGCAGGGAATTAATCCAGGCTACCCGCTATACTTTTAGCAATCGCAGTACAGTGTCTTATACGAATGAATGCATATTCATTTTTGCTAGTATTTCTGACGCATGGTTGTTGGTGGATCATGGAGGGTCTTTACAAATGATAGTATCGGGTGTATACCTGGATTCGAACAAATAGGGATCAGCATTGCAGATGTTACCGCAGATGGAAAGGTCATTATTTCGGAGACCAAAACGATGCAAGCAGGAAATATATAGGTCGTACCCTCTTAAGTGTTGGATAAATTTCGAAGAACCGCTAATTAAATTCTGATTTATATTAGCAAAACGTGCTGTGAAATCTCCCGGTAACGGTAATGTTCCAATAATTCTAGCATTGTTTAGAGAGTTCAGTGTTGAGTTGGCATGAAGTTTTGAGGCAGAAAAGACTATATTCAGGGAACTTATGAATGACTTTGTTAGCTTCGCTTTTGGCAATCTCGTCAACTATTCTGTTTAAGTTTGCTTCATTACACAAGATCCCAGTGTGGGAGGATATTCATTTCAGATGTTGCCTCAGACTTCCAGGAAGCAATAGCAAATGTTTTAGTATTGCCCTAAATAGTGACGAAAGGTGTCTGAAGCGCCTGCTCTGAATGGTCTGCAAACTTGACAAAGAATCTGCCTAAATCAATTTTTACCTGACATTACTAAGAATAAAGTTCAGAACTGCTTTTAAGGTTAAGAGTTTAGCCTGAAACAATGAGATACTGGTGCTAAGCTTCTTGGCTTAGATCTTTACTACAATTCATTGTACATCAGGAAATTCCTGTTCCTGTTGCTTCTATTGAACCTTCAGTATTAACGGCAGTTGCTTGTTATACGATGAGAGAACTACTGTCAACAGTTATGTTAAACTCAGCCGACTGGCAAGGTGAATGAAAAATGGAGCTCTCGTATTGCGATCTTTTCCATGGTGTTACATTTTCCTTTAACCTGACTACCCTCATTGTTGTAAATTTAAGTGTAGTGTTAGAATTTCTGCTAAAGCAGTTAAGCCAGTGGTTGGTGAAGTTCTGGATGCTCGGCAAATATTCCGCAGAAATGGTCTCGGTAGAGAACTGAGAGCCAGTTGCATCGGTTTGCTTAAATTGCTCCTCACATGGAGGCACCGTGAAGATCTATATTCTATACATATTCTAGGAGACGATGTTCTACATAGCTTGAGCGTCCGCGAGGAAACACCCCAACTAGAAGCTGTGGTTCTTCGCATAATATTCGAAAGCTACTTAAGTTTTCCTTTAACGTCTTTAATATGAGAAAGCCAGGAGAAGTTATTATCGAGAGTCACACCTAACAGTGAAATTGTCCGATAAATTTAATATTTCCTCCGTGTGGTTTTATACGCGGAGTATGCTTATGCCTTTTACCTAACAAATATTCCTCTGATGTTAAGAAATTGTGCATTTATGCTCAGTGTCCAAGCTGATAATCTTATCTGATGCGTTTTAACGATTCCTTTCGCAGCTACTTCGAATGAGTCCTTTAAAATAAGTTTAAATAAAGTCAAATATAATCTTTCGGTAGTAGATCTCTTGTCAGCGGAATAAAATATCAGGGCACCACAGCGAAACGTAGGAGCCTTGTATATCAATGATGATAATCAGAGAATTCACTTTATTCCTCCTTTTTTAAAAAATTACTCCCTGAAGGAAATTTAGTGCGTGGTCAACTGATTTTCCTGCTACGAACCCATATTGAGTATCGTTTAAGATGCTTTCGTGAATATAAAGATTTAGTTTTTGCTGCAAAATACGTTCTAGGATTTTCTCCATGGATGAGAAAAGGCAGGTTGACCTATATGAGAATGTCTCGTTCGGATCCTTGTTGGCCCAGGAACTTTAGTCGGATAGCGTCTTCTAATTAATTACGTTTGTAAGCTCCTTTTTCGTTGGAGTAGGCTCTGTGTCTGTAACTCTAGTTGTAGACTAATGTTTGATGCTTGTAATAACTTTCCTTTGAGCAATGCTGTGTATATGAGAGTCATCGTGCCGGAAAATAGTATAGATGTTATTCAGTATTTGCAAGCTATTGTTGCTAGCCTGGGAGACTGAAGCAGTTACTCTAGGTGGCCTAAAAATCTTGTCGTATGCAATCTTGAAGCACACGCCATATTTTTCTTTTGCGCGCATAGCAATTTCGCCAGCTCCCAATCTAGCTTTAATTATGTTACCTTTATAGGCAGCGTGATATTTCTTAAATATCATTGTTAGAGTCTCCGTTTCGCTGGGGTTATGAATTCTCACACAAATGTCTAATCTGTTCTGAATGAGGGATGTTCCATTAGATTCTGTGTAGTTGCAAAACGAGATCAGACACATTCGGAGATGGCTAGAGCCGACTGCCGACCATGTCCGAAATAGCTTCCACCCAGGAACATCAGGAACGCCTCAAGCGCGTTCGGTAGATGAACGTTCGTAGCAAAGTGTGCTGCGTGCGGACATTCACTCACATGTTAAAAAACATACTCGGTAAATTAAAAAATACACGGTAAGTAAATTCTGTTGAGCTAGGGAACAACAACAAGCTACAGGATGTCTTCGACATAACATTAGCCGCTTAGGGTTATTGTTACGTCGTCTCAGGTTCTTGATTGGCCGTTATACGGGAAGACTAAAGGTGACCGGGTAACATACAAGATCTATATCTATACCTATCTATTTCTCTCGCTATAGAGAGAGATAGATATAGAGATAGCTATCTCTATAGATATAGAGGATGGTCATAAATATGTATGTAAGATAAAATAAAATACTATGGCTATGTTAAGAAATAATTGGCAATCTCAGAATTAAGCATCCTAGATTTGGTTTTCTGCCCCCTAACTTTATCTGTTGTCTCAAATTCGAGATCATTCCAAATTACATAACACTGCTTGAAAAAGGGCAACTAAAATTAAAATTAATCAATCACGGTTTAGATTCACATATGCACCTACGAAGTATCAATTACTGAGTCACGAGCAGTAACCTCTTTCCTTTTCTTCCTGGTTTCAACCTCGCAAACAACTGTGCGCCGTTATGATTCCCTGCCGGAAATGACGTCGTATCATTTTCCCTCTTACATAAAAATTCATTGTATTCGACGATGACTGAAAAGTAAGATTGTTGAAAGTTTGCCAAAGAGATGGTTTGAAACGCATAGAAATAAAGAGGGTTTGTTAACGTCTTCATGCCTTCACCTGCGCATTTAAAATATTACACACACACACACATATATATATATATATATATATGCTCATACAGGGTGCTCATAAGAAAACCTTCTTGATATATGAACGCCTATTGACCTATTCGCTTAACCAGTCGAAAGGAAATTTCAGATAAATTTATTTGAAGGTATACGCTTGAGTGCGAAGGCTTGAAATAGAGCTCTCTCAGTTACGGTTACAACGAAAACACTTCGAAATTTTCGAATAGCAACACCCACCTTTTTTCCTGCGCAAATAGATCAGACCACTAAAAAACGATAAATGGCATTGGAACGATACACGTATGACGAAAACAGGTGGAGTGAAGAATTTCCAACGAAAAGCATTGTAAAGGACCAATGACAACACAAGAGAAGAAAGGGAAAAAACTTTTTATTAAAATTACTAGTTTTAAACTCGCCCCCTTTGCAGAAGATAACGCACTGCATGTGTTGACAACAGTGATGAACGTGATATCGTAGAAGGAATCTGCATAACTTCACTTTTTATGGCATCTTTCAATTTTGATAAATTTCGTCAATTTGATGAGTAAATCGTAAATTTCAGATAATCACCTAGAACCAGAAATCATTCGGAGTGAGGTTGAGGGATCGCAGTGGTCATGAAATTGCAAAGTTGCCGGATATGACTCTATCTTGAAACCCTGCACAGGTTGAAAACTTGTAATTCCAATAAAAGATTTTTCCCTCTCATCTTTTGTGTTGCCGTTGGTCCTTTACAATGCTGTTCAATGCAAATGTTTACGTTCTGGCTTTCCAGTCTTTTATTTCACCTTTCAATGTGAGGAACCTCTTACACTGATAAGCGAATAATCGTTTGAGCGTGTGAACAGAGACGCAAGACTCAAGAAAGGTTAACTACCATTTATTTCTAAAAAAAAGGATGAACACAGTTTGCTTCTATCTCGGAGCGTACAGCAAAGCCTCCATTTGGGCTTGAAGTCAAATTAATGAGAATTAATTAATGCTTATCTAAAAGATATAGCCGAAGCTATCAGGATGCTGTGCTTGACTAAAACAGCCGAAGTTATCAGGATTCTAAGTAGTTGGCCCTTAAATCTCAATTAAGTAGCCGAAGCTATCAAGGGCCTAAAGTACGGCCGAGCGTAGTAATAGTTCAGAGAGAGAGATGTAATCAAAAGCAAACGCGCGCTAGTCCGAAACTCTGCCTCCTTAACGATGTCAGTGAAGCATCGACTGACGTACTACTTTTACTCATTTGCATTAAACGCGTTTCTGAAAATACATTCTGGTAGGAAATTGTAAGAAGAGATAGGAAAGATAGTTAGAAGAGATAGGAAAGGTACATAAAATAACTGTTATAAAATTAGGAAAAACCTTACAAACTCTTCAATTTTCTGTGGACGTAAACACTTGTTTAAGTCGGCAATCATACGTGAATGTTTATGTTAACGTCACATGTTTACGTTTATGTTAACTTGCATGTCTATGTTACGTCATATGTTTACGTTTTATGCTATCTTGTATGTCTATGTTACGTCATATAAGTTTATATCGGCAATCGTACGTGTATTGTTCCAACGCCATTATCGTTTCCCACTGCATTGATCAATTTGCTCAGGGAAAAAGTGGGTGTTGTTATTCGGAAATTTTGAAATTTTTCACTTTAACTGTAATCAGGAAAATTCATTGTTTTAAATTATCGCAATTTCGTGCGCATACTTTCAAATAACAATATCCGAAATTTTATTTCTGTGGGTTGAGCTGAGAGCTTGTTAGATGTTCACGTGCCAATGAAGATTTTTATGACCACCCTGTATATATATCATACCTCTGCCGCATATGCTTACACAAAAGACTAATATATTAATCTATTTACCAATATACAAAATGTTTATTATATATGTATATATATGCTGAATACTAGATGGCGTACAAGTATAATTCTTTATACTTGTACTATAATCCCATAGTATAATTCTTTTTAATGTTTTTAGTTTGGCAGTTTTGGCAATTAGATGAGTTAGACACAAGATTCAGAAAAGACGTAAATAAAATTGTATCGAAGAAGTTAATTCAGTTTATACTAACTTATTTGTAAAAAAATGTAAATACTTTTAATTTAACTAAATGTGCTGTCCTTTCAAAAAGTTTCTTAGATGTCGCTTTAAAGAAGATATATATGGTACATATACATATATGGTGTATCCCCATATATGTATATTATTATACAAATTATTCAACTAACAAACACATAAATTCTTCTAGTATGAATGTTCTCCATTTTAGCATTAAATTTATTGTTTATGTATAGGACATTAATCGAAATATTGTCTCTTTTTTCTAGCCTTTCTAGAAAGGGAAATTTCAAGTTCTTTTGCATTTTAGAAGTCGGAATCATTATTGAGGAATGAAGTTATTTTTATGTAATTGCTGAAGTTTCTCTTTCTCTCTCCAATCTTCTAGCTGCCCATATCTTATCCAATTTAGATGAAACTGTGAATCCTTGCGATGATTTCTACCAATTCGCCTGCGGGGGGTGGGAGGAAGGACGTACCATTCCGACGGGCAAAGATCACGTTTCCGTCTTTTCCGAAATTGAAGATGATATACCACACCAGCTCAAAGGTAAGTAAATAAGCTTAGAGTTTTGGAAATAATTTTTATTAAGCACGACTGATAATACTGGTCTAACAAGACTAATCAGTATAACTGTTATTTTTCTCATAACACTGTAAAATTCTTCCATTTCCTTACTTGATATCGATGAATTATTGTATTGTTTTATGAAAGCTGATGGTAAGATGGGCAAATGAGAAAAGAAATAAATGGGAAGTTAAAAACTGTGTAGCATTACATCTCCTTTTGAATGAGTATACATAGTACACATGAACACACACAAATTTCTAAAAGAATTTTAACGTTGCAACAGAGGTTTTCTTGAGGTTTTACACGCTTTCGCTGAGCATCACAGGTTACCAATGTGTTCTTAGACTCACTCCTGCTCATACAGGTTTTTGTTGACTTTTTAATTTTATTATTAAACATCAGTTTCTTCACACTTGCGCCACATAAAATTCAACAGCAAAATTACGAAATATTTAAAAATAACATAGCTTTAGAATTCCCGATAGTGTGTTAGGAGTTGCCATGCTTTTTTTTCTTAATATTTGCCACATTATTTCTTTAAAAACTGGTCACGCGCGCGATTAGCCGAATGTAATAGTTATCGAAAAAAGAAAATGGATATAATGATTTTAATGAGTCCAGCTAGCATCATTTAATAAAAGTATTTAATATTTATTATTAGATAGCTCACGATTTTAAGGCATTTTTATTTAAATTAATCAAATTGCAAAGAAAAAAATGCTCTTAATTACTGTGTTTATTGCTTTCCAATCGCTTAGTTTGTTACTCATTAACCTTCTAGATTAAATCTGACAGTTAAATATCTTCAGCTTTAATGCTAACAGCCTGGTACATGAAAAATCGAGCTCTGAGGGGTACAATTCCTTGTTTTCAAATAGCCAAATTTGTTTATTAAAATTGAAAGAGAAATATGTTGCATTTTGATAAATGGCTTACGTCTGACGATTTGGAGAAAAAATGTTTTATTTCGAAAGGTGATACCACTTCTCGCTTTCGAATCGCTGAGTTTGTTAATTAAAAATAGTTAACTTTGTACAAAATATGCAATAAATATAAAAAAAATTCGTAATTCAAAATTCGGGTCTAGAGAAGCATATGATCGGGTGGCACATACTACATGTGTTTAAAATTTTACAGCCGTCCTTTTCCCGCAGTTCGAGAATCATAACATCAATACATATAGATTCTTCACTGCATATTTTTTTTCTTAAATAATATTTCTTCTGGCGATAATATTTAGTAGCAACCATTTGAAAAGTGATTCAACCACAAAAGTGAATTTCGAGAGTACTTCTGGTGCTAAAGAAGATGAAAAGAAAGCAGAAAGTTTACAGTTTTACTGTAGCATCTATGGGTTTCACACAAGTGGCTGCAAATTTCAAAACATTACTGTCATGTGTAACCAGGTATATCATGTATAATCATATTTCATTTAACATCCAATAATGAATCATGTTAGGCTAGAGTGGTTGGAAATATTTTAGAAAATCAGATTAAAGCGCTTTTGAATATTTTAGCTTAAGGTCCTAAGACTTAATTTAGCCTTATTTTTAACACACTGTCAGTGTTTAAATCTCAAATAATCGAGCTATCATTCGAGACGTAATAAAACCTAATTTTTGAATCGTTCATTGGAAAGTTTATACGTTAAGTCTATTTAATTTCAAATTGGCTTTAATGATATGCACAGAGAATGTTAAATTACATGTTAAGTAACTATATAAAAATAAAATTTTATTAAAATGTTAAATAAAAAGTATGAGATCCTCCGGAAAATTTTGACATCAGGCCGTTTGCAGTGCGTAGTCTTAGAGATAGTACTTTCGCTATTTAGTCTGTGTTTCCGGAAAACTGGTTTTTTGATTTCATTTAACAACTCTGATAATTGCCTGGCCCATAAGACAACGGCCTTCTCCATTCTTTTTGTCTCCTACTTTGTCCCTAGGGGACTTCAGCTGATTGTTATTCACTTGATGCGCCTATGAGGCTGTAAGGAACATTATTTGAGTTTTAAACTAAACAGTTTGCTCAGTTACTTAGCTTTTCTACCTCCCTTATTTCTATTGCCTGCCAGAATATTAATTTAGTTTCGCGTGATATGCAAATTAAGGTAGAAATTTAAGCTGGTGTCTCAGTTACTTCAGATAGAGCGTGTTCTGCCACGTTGTTCGCTGATATTTAAGCTTGCTATTTTGCGACCGTGCATTTTAATTGCTGGTTTGTATACGTCTGTGGTATGGGTAAGAGCCAACTCGGGTCAATTATCTCTGTGCAGCTTCGGCTGATTATTAAAAATAGTTTCAGTATTATAATTCTATTTTGAGTTGTAGCCAAAAGTATTGGCTAAATTGCTAAGCACCAGGAGCGCCGTTTGTAGATTACTTCTTGTGTTGAATAAAAGGGTCTTTTCATCCTTCCCACGTATTGTCATTGAAACAGTTTGAACTTGGTGAATAGTTGCTTCCTAGTTCAAGTAAAGATCTAGAAAGCAAAGTAAAGTGAATTTAGCTGGAATCTTACAAGGCTGTGGGGTATTACTTATTTAATTCTAAAGTTCTAACTTAGAACCTCACGAACACAAAAAAGCGAATAATCGCTTAAGTGTGTGACTAAACACGTAAGTCTTAAGAAGGGTTCAATACTCTTTATTTTTCCGAATATTTACAATCAGTTCCTACTTGGAACTTTACACAAAGCCTCCACTCCGGCTTGAACTTAAATAACTCTAAAATTAAACTAAATTAGCTTAACTAAGCTGTCTAAAATGTATAGCCGAAGCTATCAGCAATCTAAATAGTTGGTCCCTAAATATTAATTTAATCGGCGAAACCAAGCAAGGGCATAAGGTATGGCCGAGCGTAGTAACTAAGAGAGAACGCAGCCAAAGGCAAACACGCACTAGTCAGGAAATCAGACTCTCTCTTTGGAAGTCGGTGAAACCTCGACATAAATAGTAGTCTTACACATTTGCATTTACTGCGTTTCTGAATTTACATTCTGGCAGGAAATTGTAAGCTCAAATTAAAATAAGACAGGAAAGATACAAACTTAAAATAACTGTTAATAAAATTAAAATAAACCTTACAAGGCATTAGATGAATTAGCTTGTTAAGGCCAATATTTCTTGGCCACATAGGCATAATCATTCCACTGTTGGATTATTGCACATTAAATAACTTTAACTGCTAAATTCTTTTCTTAAATTTTCTTTTTGACAATTCGAGAATATTGAAATTTCGACAAATTTCTTAGCAGCAATTTAGCACACTGTTTCCTTGGCTTGCAAAACTGCAAATAACCTTCATCTGCTCTTTTATAAAGGTTTGCTATAGTTTCTGGATAAATTTCTCAATATTTTACATCGACTGGGAATTTTCGAAAATACACGTAAATATTTTACAACCGAACACAAATATGGTTGTAAACGAAGCTATTAATGTTTATAATTATGTAATTTCTTACAAGAAAATAAGGAATATAAATAAAATTTTTGTCATAATATTTAATTTCTATTTTCAGGTCTCTTAGAGGAGAATATGGGAGCCAAAGCAGAGCATTTTATTCGAATGACAAAAGAAATTTATAACTCCTGCATGGATCTCGGTCAGTCCAATTTCGAATTAGACCATTATTCTTTTAATTTGGGATCATATATATGCGTTTCCTCTAAGTATCTTTAGAAAAATTATAAATTAATAAAAGGGAAATTCATAACAAACCCATAATGTATTTTCGTTAGTCTATCGCCCTCCCATACTGTCTTTTTTGTGCGGCGGGAATGTTAAATCTAATTAGCTATTAAGCTATCTTTACTTAACATTCCTGCGTTTTAGAAAAATTCTCTCTTCCCACTTCCTAGACATTTAGATTTCAGGAAGACAGACAAAAGGTAAAATTAAAGATTTACTGATAGCTAAAACCTTCAGTACAACTAAAATTTAAAGAAAATTATCCACAGCATTTTGAGTCTCAGATATTCAAATATTTAGATGTCTAGAACATCTTACTAATAAGTGTCTAGCTACTACAGCTTTAAGTGTCTATTCTTAATCGTTAAAATAAATATAAAATCACTTACCGAAACCCAGACTGGCACTCAGGGGAACATCTCAGGAAAATTTTTTTAGCAAAATTTTAGTCGCTCGTCAGAATTGGCTAACTTAATTGCGAAATTTTTAACATGCAAGCCATTTAATTTTTAAACTATTTTTAGTACTGTTATGTTTTTACGGGTTCGAAAATTTGGAGTGATCCAAAACAACACTTAATGAATAAGGAAAACACTATTTATTAAACAGTATTACACAGCCAAATCTAAGTTTTTAACAATGTGATCTTCCCTCACATTAAACTTACCTTATCTCATGCAATTTGATTCGTTTTTTAAAATGGGCAAACATAAAAAGAGCAGTCGTAACTAACAAACATGTGATCAGAAAGTGAAATTGATGGAAAATAATGGGAAAATGTTTAAAGAAAAATGATGATAAATAAAAAAATTCTGAAAGATTTCAGATTTTAAATTACGTCCAAAGGCGCGTTTTTTTAACGTTTCGTGTGCTACCTTTTTTTATTAAATATCACGTACTACGTACTCAAACCATAAAATTCAGTTCAAAATCAATATCTCAAAATCATTTTAAAATGAACATATCTTTAGAATTTCCGTAAGTCTCGTGCGCTGGAGATAAAAATGTTTTTCTTTTTCCGTACAGTGTTGCCATTGCTCGCTTTGAAATCATTTAGTTTGTTAATCAGAAATTCGTTGAAATGTTACAAAACATAAAATCGATAATAAAGCAAATTTCAAATTCAAAATTAGGGCTTCCAGATGCCCATATTCGCAGTAGGATTACGTCATTCAAAATTCGATGGCTCTAGGTTTTATCACAATGCGAGAAACATGCATACATTTATGCAGATTTTTCATTTTTTAAAATTTAATGCAGAGCGATAACATTTAGTGGCAACAATTTGAAAAGTGAAACGGGCATTCAGAGTGAATCGACGCAAAATCACAAAACGAAAGTAATAGTCCTTCGGGACTAAATCCCTTTGGACTAATTAGAATAATAAAAGGATGCAAATTTGTAAACGTCGAAGCTAAATCACACAGCAATAAATCAAAATGTCCACTTTCTGAATTTGAGGACTGGATGTTATACCAAAAAGATATTCATGCCTCCACCATTTCGAAAATTCTCCAATAGGCTGAGAATACGCTTCTGATGCCATAAAAGTTGCATTTTACAGAGATGGGACCTCATTCTTATTCCATGTTAATGAAATATGTTAATCTTCATCTGACAGGAAATGAGCTGGTGTCTCAATGGCTTTGATTCATCAGTTTCTTCAAACTTAATTTGATGGATCTTATCGTTCATGAAAAACGTTCTTACCAACTTTCTTTTCAACTTTGAGTATAATCTTTCATTCATTGTGCTAATCACCAAAATAATCTTGACCTTCTTTCTTATTAGAAATATTCCACAAGCATTAAATGTCTTTATCTTGATAATTTTTGCATTATAGGAAAATATTATGTCACAAACTTCGCCTGTTGCTATCAGTCACGTGAACAACAGCTGGAAATCCTTTGTTATCACGGTGGGAAATACTAACTTACCAGTAGTCTTTAAGCAAATATTTATGTAATGCTTCAATCAATAATGCTTTCAAATTTGGGAAATGAAACTTACTATTAACTAATAGGCATAAAGCTAAATTAAAACCCAAACATTGTGCACCAAAGTTTCACCTTGGATGTATAGCATTCGATAGTAAGATTAATGTCGCTGCTTTTCTCACCACAACTTTTTAAAAATGTAAACTTCTTTCAAGAATGGGCGCGCTTAGTGCAAATTATTCACCGCTGCATAAAAATATTTGTTGAAGAAAATAGAGAAATATTAGATCAGCGATGACGGCAGCTACTTTTTTATGCAGCTACGTGTTTTCAATATCCAAATTGTTTGATATTGTTGCGTTTGTTCTACGAGTTCGTGGATTTGGAGTTATTGACGACAACACTTGATGAAGAATGGAAACAAAATTTATTAGCCAATATTACGGAGAAGAGCTCCAAAAACACCTTTACAGTCATCGAAAAATTTCGACAAACACACTGAAAGAATCAGCAACACAGCTTTCAGGCTATCAGATTATAACGGTGAAGAGAGCTTCACAGCACAGCACTAGACTACAACTCCCAACTCAGTTCAGTCGTTCTCGAAACTCAACGTACTCTCGAGGCTATCCACGTTACAACTCGCGATGCACTCGATAGCCTCAATGATGCACGCTCTCGATGTACCAACTCGGAATACACTCGGCGACCAACTCGACACTACACTCCTACTCCGTGTACAGGCAGGGTTTCTACAGCTTTTGGCTTGCCTTTGAGAACATTTTGGGTCAAACCGGTAAGAATTCGTTCCAGAATGTTCTCCATTCGTCTACGGCATATAGCCTATTTTGTCACCAAATGGGCGATTTCGCGCCAAATTTCGCGCCTACCTTTCTTTTCTATTTTCTGGCAAATCTAAACCTGCTTTGCGGGAAAGCTGTGTTACCGCAGCTGCACATTTCATAACAGTATTAGGCTATCCACCTGATATTGTTGCGTGTTTACGCTTTCGTAATGGACTGAATGTATATAGAATTAATGATAGCTTCATAAAATTTATTTTTCCAAAGGAAACAATTTGCAGTTCTGAAGCTTCCCTCAAAAGTACTCGCCCAGGTCTTCTTAATAGGACAGAGCACAATTCATTAGTTACTACTTCAAACTACTAATCCCGTTAAACACAACGTAATGCAGAGCGCATCCAAAGATCGATGCTTGCAAGGAGATCTCTTAATACTGTTAATAAGTCAGTTCTGAACTAAAACTGAGAACTGATACTCTCCACGGTCTTATATAGCTTTCCCGGTCGCCTGGAAAAGAACCTTCCATTTCTCGAAATTACTGGATGGCATATAAATTTCTTACCTAAGGGATAGGTAGGGTTACAGTTACGTATGGGAATCAATTACTGAATTATAGTACTAATCACAGATATACAAGGACCGAACCAAAATTTTGCCAAATGCTCGCCAGGTTTGGGGACGTTTGATAATTTCTCTCCAAATCTAGCGAGAAAAATTAGTTAAATTACATAAAACCATTACTGGCTCACCTATATCTCACCAGTTTGACGAAATAGCCATTTACCTCAATGTTAAATAGGCTTGCTCCTGTAATTTTGATTTGAATTGATTTGAATTTTTCCGGCTGAGTTTGTCTCTAGAGGCATTTTATGTTACATTATACAAAAAGTATTACAATTTTACATATAATTTGACTTAAATAATTCACACATATACAAAATTCGTACAATAAAAGATTCGTAACAATATTTATTTTTTTTTCGTTTAAAATATTTACCATTTTTAACTTATAATCGACTGAAAGTTAAATAGTAAGTTTTGAAGATATGTGCCATGTGTAATTTGATTTTCAAGCTCACTTTAAACGGCATGATATTTCTCTTGCATTATGCTTTCTCCTGTAAAATGTTAAAGATTTAAACGTTTCATGAAATGCAAAATAGGCAGCAGTTTCTTCATAATATCGTTCATTCTTTATTATCCTTCATTTATTTTCTTTATAATATTTTAACCATATTTAACTTGCCACGAACTGAGAAAGAAGTAGTAGAACTTTTTGCAAGATTACAGGATTTTACATACTGATCGAAAATGTACCAATGGTCACCAAATGAAATTATTTATTGGGAAACAAATATATGAAAATACAATGCGAAAAGCTGCAGAGGATAAAAGGATCTTCATGCCGATAGTTGGTTTATGGTTCCAGGATTCCTTTTTTACCGCTTTTCATTTCATATATCGAGAACTAACTTCCACCAGATGATGCAGTATACACAGTTAAATATAAGTGAAAACACAGTGATTGATTGGAACAACAATATGACAGAAGTTTGTTGATTGGTTTTTCATCAAACACTCGTAAGGGAAATTTTGTGAACCTGAAAAATTCAGGATTAACGAAGATAAAATTCAAATTACGAAAATCTATCCTCAAGCGAAATAATAATACGTGAGGAATTTTGCCGAAATAATTGTTTCGTGGAGGAACCCTTAGTATGACGAGCGAATGTTTCTTTTTGCAAATATTGGACAAAGTCATCAAAACTCTGAAGGAGAGGATGAAAGATCACGTTCATAATAGAAATACAATGCATCCGATTACTTGAACGCTTGTCAGAGCGAGGTATTAGAAAACCATAATTCCAGTATTTTACAATGCAGTTTTAGATCCAACATCTGGCGCAAGCATATAGAAATTTGAGTGAGTTTCGGGTACGATCAAATGGTACAACAAAAGGCAAAAAAGAACGCTTGTCAGCTCTTAAAATGATCAACTATTTGATTGCATAATAGCAAGAATTCGAGAATGATGGCCTTCTGAAAAATAAACAAATGATATTTTCTCTCGCTCATTTGCAGTTCATTATTTTTAAAAAGTGTCATAATATTTTCTAGTTCTCACCAAATTAATTTTAAATATCGCCGGATTTCGTTTCTAACAAGAAAATACTCTGAAGAACTGGTACAACTCTTTTTCAGATATTAATTCTCTCGTCATTTGCGTTATTTAAGTCAGCATAATTTTAAAAGAAAAGTTGAGTTGAAAGAAAACGTTATTTAAGTCAGCATAATTTTCCCTGCTGGTGATGGCTAACGGAAGAAACCGAATATACAGAAAACCGTAAATCGTAATTTAGTTTTCTATGAAAAGATATTCCTGAATGCCTTGAACTAAATTTTTCTTTCACTTCTTTCCAATCGAAATTTTTAAGCAGGGGGCACAGGTACAAATTTATTCTATTTTTGAATCTATATATTAGGCGTTTCATGAATGAAAATTTATTTTTTAGCAAGTACCTTACTAAGAAAGCCATCGTAATAATATGGCCAACAGTCAGAAAGTCAGAAAAACTTTACATCAAGAAATATTTTTTTAGTTTCCTGCAAAGTTTAAAAGAAATGAAAAAATTCTTTACTTTAGAGCTGTTCCCTGAGTTACTCCGGAGGGTCTATGAGAGTTTGACGACTACCGGTTTATAAAATATAATTTTGAGCATTCTATCTGTCTTACATCAGGAGTTACGTACACTATAGTTCGAAGATTATTGTTCGGTAAACTGTAAATTTTGACTTTCGAAATCTGAAATATTTGAAAACCAATTTAATTACACATTAAAGTGTGATTTATTCTTTTGAAAGAAAGCCTTTAATATGCAATGTTCAAAACTTATGCCGTTTTCTTATGCCCAGTCACTACAGCAGACCGATAATTAAATTATTTCGCAAGTTTATTAAAATATTGAGTTTAATTTGTTGTAAAATACCGATGCAATTTCAAAATTATATATTGAAAAACGTTCTGCAATGCACAAAATAAAAAATTAAATTAAATTGCTAAATTTCATAATTTGTGACCCACCAGAAGCCGAGCAGTAAAAGCCGCTGAACACTAGTAGTTCGTCCCGGCGAACGATCTGGTGCGTGGGCGTTTTCGTGGTTTTTCCCATGTGCAACTCGGGGATACGAGGCAGGTTTCCTTCAAAAAACTTCCACGGGGCATTCCTCCCTTTCCCTGTAGTGCTTAAACGCGGAGCATGGAAAAAAATCATAACTTTAGCATTTACTTATGCATGCACAATAGTAAAGCTCAAATTTAGAGACGCCAATTTCTTGTAATCGTTAATTAAACACAATTGACATGGATTAATTAATTTTTTTAACCGGCAACTGGAAAGACTTTTCGCCAAAGAGTAATCAAATCACTCTTCATATAAGCCAGAGAGAGACGATATAGTGGTTAGGGCAGCCTACTACGGTACCAAAGGGCTCGGGTTCGAATCCCGGAGAAGACATGGATGTTTGTAAATGTATAGTGTAGGTGCGGCATGGCAACGTTTCAAGTATGCGGCGAGGCGAAAGTCCTCTCGTGTGGATTGATGGGAGAGGAGAGGGATGGGAGACCACCGGATCCGGCCCCCCCTGGGGTGCTCTCTCTCAAAATTGATTGTAGAAAACAGAAGTCCAACTTCTCTTCGGAGTAGGCTCTGGCAACTACTGTTCTATGTGATAATGGACACAATAACAACTACAAGGAAAAATCAAAGAACATTTTAAATCTGAAGCCAAATAAAATGAAGTTTCAGAACCAAATAAGCTTTTCAAGTAGTCAACTATTTTGAATTACTGAATCCATCCACCAGTTTCAGGTAGCTCTTCTATGACATTTAATATAATTCTTTCAGTTTGATTTGTTTGGGTCTGACATTGCAGTCTTTTGACATCTTCATTTATAATTGTGGTAATTTCTTGGAGCGTTTAACATAGTGAAGCATTACTTCAGAGGATAAATAACTGCTTATATTTTGTAAATTATTCAAGAGGGAGTAAAGAAAATAAACGCATACGAGAGACTTGCTGCTTCTGGTTAAGTTGATCAAATGTCTTAACATTAGACTTATACAAATTACACTTTTTTTTTTAAACTCTCAGTCTGCACTCACTTAACATTTTTTCATTTTTCTAGAAAGCATAGAACAGGTGGATAGCGTACCATTGGAGATGGTTTTGAAGGAGTTTGGAGGTTGGCCAGCTGTGGAAGAACGAATCGGTCAGACAGATCGTAAATTACACAGGGAGCGTTTAAAAGGTCTTAGCGATAGGCTGGATGCAAAAGAAAGCGTCGATCAACCGGATCGCGAACCACCGGTGAAGGATTTTGAAGATTTGCTTTCTATAGAGAAAAAGCGCTGGGATCCGACCTCTTTTGACTGGATGGATACTCTGTTTAAAATGCGCAAGAAGGGCTTTAATCATAATATCTTTATGAGGTTGTGTCTGACTAAAGACGGTGAATCTTATCTCCTAGAGGTAAGTATACATGCCTTAATGACGCTGCATTTGATAATTTTATTGCTCATTTCGTTCAGAACTAGTTCGTTTACTGCAAAAGCATGATTTAGAACTAAATTTAATTGCGTGGTAAACAGTTTTGGGTCGAAAAGCGTTTATAAAATTTGATTTGAATTATTTACGATACTGCATGTAAAAATAAAAGTGAAATCTAGAAACAGCTTCTTAAAAATGCAATCTGTAAATTAAGAAGTAAGCCTTGAAATATAGGATTCATGAAAAACAAAGAAACAAATTCGAAATCCTATTTCGTAATTCGCAAGCATCTTCACAGAATGAGCCATTGTGCATTTGGAAGAACAGGTTTCTAGCTTTGAATAATTGCCAGCAGTGCCTGTGGATGCGTTACCATTGGTGAATGCTGAGTTGTAATTTTACACTCGAAGTAGTAAAATTGCCGCAAATGGTGTTCTGCATTCTGGAGTCTGCGAACATTCGGCATCGATTTCTACAGTTTTGAGATAATGGATATCTGGATAGAGTAGCATGTCCTGAACTGCCTCGAATTTCAAAAAATGAAGGAGAAGAAAGGAGGCATTTCAGTGGGGTTTACAGAAGTCCACAACTTTAGTTAACTGTCAGCTTGTGATCTTTCAACCTAGCTGAATACTTGCATAACAGGAAATGAAACTTAATCATCATTAGTACACTTTTTGCCTGGTTAAGATTTGAAGAGTCTTTCCTTATCAAAGCAACCACCCGCTTAATTGCCAAAACTGGGAAACTTAATCTTACTGCTATTACGTGAAAATTTCAGATATCATCAGAGGCTTAGGTGAAATACTCTTCGAACTGCAGTTTTGAGTTTATGCTGATAGTACACCTGCATTCAATATCTTAACTTTAATGGTAATAATATATGTTTAGTAAGAGTAATTCTAAATAACTATTTTGATTCCTAAAAACATTTAAATCACAAATGCAAGTTCTTCCGAAGTTAAGTAACAGTTTTTTAATACTGATTCCGAAGCTATGAAATTTTTAAGTGCTACAAAAATGCTAATTTTAATGAATGAAAATGAATAATTTTTAAAAGGATTTTTGTTTTAAACACCTTATTTTCTTTCTTCAAATAAATTTGGCTTTGAAGCAATGCTTTTGAAGCATAAAATAACAGCAGTTTGTAGGAAAGATTCACGATTATAAGTGTCAAAATTTGAAATGCCTGTAAACGAGAAATTTTCTCTCGGAGATTTTTCTGCTTGCAGGGGTTCCTGAGATTGACGTCCCGCTCATCATACACGAAAAAAGCTGAAAAAATGTCTAATGTGTTAAAATAAGGCAATTATTTAAAAGGATTTTTAAGAAAAGTAAAACAAGCACAAAGTGTGCTAATTATTTAAACGTAATTCCAGTTTTCTAAAATGCTACGTTGCTTATTCTCTACCGGTAAAATCGTCGATAAACAAATCTGTTTCTTAATTCCTCTTGCTGTTTAGTAGACAATATTGTAAGATTGGTTAAAGAAAGGGTTACTCATTTGCCCCTCTTAGGTCTTCTTAATCGATTTCATGCAAAAGAATACAGCTCTCATAATTAGAAGCAGTTGTAGAAAATGTGAGGAAAATTAGTAGTTCTAAAATATTTGGAATTGAAGTTTAAAGATTATATGTTAGACCAATTGCACAAGTAGAAAAGGATTAATTTTTACTTTTGTATTTTACTTAACAATGAAATAAATCTTTGAAGTATTTTTTACGAAGAATTCTTTCCTATTAATGTTAACGTGATCATAATTTAGTTAACTTTCGTGTTTTTCTTTCAAAATTTTGACAAAGTGAGAAAGGTGTAACAGAAATGTGAAGTTATTGAAATCTTGTTACGTCTGCGAATACGCTGTCAAATAAAAAACGATTCTCTCCTCAGTTCAATTTCGTACGACAATTATCACGTTGAAAATTAATTATCCGGTTACAAACAATTATTCTTTTCTCCGTCGATAGTCTATAACTAATTTCTATTACATTATCTGTTACAGAAAAAATGCTGCCCTCCTAAAAAATGTGCCCCACGGGCGCGCGTTATTTTTGTAGCTACACCTTGGAGTTTTGTATAAATTTAAATTGAATTAAAAAAAAGAAGAAAATCTGAAAGATTTCAGATTTTATATTACTCCCAAAAGAGCGTTTTTTCAACGTTTTGTTTTTAATCTTTATTTATTAAATATCATGTTCTTCGTACTTAAACCACATGAAATTCAATTCAACAGCAGAATCACGAAATACTTTAAAACAGCATAACTTTAGTTCCGATAGAGAGCCTTGCATGCTGAAGATAAAAATGTTTTATTTCGCACAGTGTTACCTCTGCTGGCTTTGAAATCTTCGAGTTTGTTAATAAAAAAATTCCTTAAAATTTTACGAAATGTGAAATAGGTAATAAACAAATTCTAAATCCAAAATTCGGGCTTCCAAGTGCCCATGTTCAGATGCAGGACTACGTTATTCAAAATTTGTGGCTCTAGATACCGTTGTTTTTTCACAATGCTAGAAACATTCATGCAGATACTTCATTATTTAGTTCCTTTAAATATAATAGATGGCGATAATATTTTGTGGTAGCAGTTTGAAAAGTGAACCAAGGCAGAAAGTGCAACGACGCAAAGTGCTGTTTTGAGACTAATAACCCTATGACTCTAACTCTCCTTTGGGCTAATAAGAATATTCTTTATAATTGTATTTTCATTTCAAGGGTTTCTTAACCACAGATACCTATATTTTACTTACAGGATAATATAAGATTGTGAAAATGTTTTTTAAACATGTTGCACCAAATATCCCCTTAATGATTCCTGAGAATTTGTAAGGTGATTTTAATTTTTATGATGATTTGCATAATGAATAATTATTATTGTGCGATTACATAATTTCCTGAGGAATTTATTAATATCATACACTTCCTAAAGAGCAGAAGTAAATTATATTAATTAAGCCTTCAAACCATCATAAATACTGTGTTTTGTTAAAATCTAGCAAAAGTAATGAAACTTACAATTCTAAGCAAATTGGCAGCTATACAAATATTTTTGTTTACTACACACAAGAGCTATCATAATGCAATCTAGGTTTCCCAAAGAATTTTAGGGAGCTAAGTTTTAAATGCAAGTATCTGAAGGATATAATTACGTTGCTCAAACTTCTAGCTTTTAAGGCTAGATACTGAAGGTTGCGAGAGAATTGTTGCTTTGCTTTTATCTCTGTTATTCAGTTGAAGTTAAAAAATAACAAAAATTTCGATATAAAATAAAGTATTACTGAAAATGCACCATTATTGAATCGATTAAGTTACAAAATTTCAAATATGCTCAAACGTAGTCACTGCTATTTAGATTATTACACATTTTTTTGGCCGGAAACAGCAAAATTAAAAAAAAAATTGCTTTCACAAAACCTAAAGGCGATATATTCTTGTAGCAAAGATTCTTCTTATTAAATTACTATAGTACATGATTAACACTGGCGTTCAGAATTGAGAGAATATTCACTTTTGATCACTTACCACCAGAACTGAAGGACAAATTTGAAGCTCATGAAAACTTAAATCAAAGATAGAAAGAAATGGAAAAAAGGCATATAGGGGTATGGTGCGCTCTAACATTCATACAGCTCATACAACATGAGTTCATATTAGAATTGAGATAGTTATGCGAACCTGTGACAATCGACGACGCTTCTTCAGGTCTTAAAAGATTCTGGGAGATGGAAAGCAAATTAGAACTACCTTTCCAAGAGCGTCTCAGATTTAATACACAGCGTTTAGGTCTGGGGGTCCGACTGATAATCCAGTCGCTTAATATTCTCACTTTTCACATACTCATCCAACAATTTAGCCCTACATAAACGAGCGGCGTTGTCCACAGAAAGAAACAACAGTATTTAAAGTGAACATAGGAGTGAAAATGTTGTCGATTTGCAAAAACGTTTGCTGTTTTCGTCCTGATCCGACCTATTCTCAAAATTCATTTAGCATGACGAACATTGACTTGGACTAACCATCGCTGAAGAATTCTCTTTGCAGACGAATCCCGATACAGACCTTCATATCTTTGAGTTACAAACAGTCTCAGAGGCTCTGTGACTGTTTGTAACTCAAAGATATGACGTTGTTGCGGTAAACAGGAAAGCGGTTTTAGAGCTCTATGTTTTCTTTTTCAGAGAAGCAGTTGGTCTTCACTTTGTTTTAATGATGACAATGCTTATTTACTTAGGGCAAATTTAGTGAATGATTTTTCTCAGGAGTGACGATATCAACCGGATGGAGTGGTCAGCGAGATCTCTCAGAACATATCTGGGAAACTCTTTTAAGTGCTGCTGCAACTAACCTCCCCATTCCC
>KK120865.1:439847-535508 GCA_000611955.2 Stegodyphus mimosarum
AAGATCCCTTTTTTAAATTTGCGGGCGGAACTGAGCAAAGTCGTACTGAAGCCTTGTGATTTGTGGATTGTTATTGCATTGTTTTCAATGAACATATGCATTATTCATCATCTGAAACTTAGTCTTCACTTGTTCTAACTCGTATGTTGTTATGGATGCCAATTATCTTTAATTTTTCTTGCTTTTCTAAGGTTGTCAACGTCCCAAAATGCATTTTTTATTTCTCCAATCGATTCATTTACGAGCCACTTGCTAACGCAACATTCCAAGCGCTCCTATTTTGACTACGATGACATTTTCTAAACCTGTAGTTAAGGAAGAATCATCCTCAGTTTTCTTTAAAGTTTCCCTTGCTTGTTTAGTTAAGTATAGAAGGCAATCTATTTCATCAATTGCATCTAATCTGATATCTGACAGTTGCATTCTTAATAACATTGCATTATCGAGCTGGTTACACATATTTTTAGTGGCAGACAAACACACCGTATTGTCAGGCATCGCTGAAAAACAATCATTATTTCAAGTAACCATTCATTTTGGTTTAGGGATTTTTACTTTTATTTGGTTCAACCTCGGTAATAATGTAGTTTTTTGAAGTTTTAGATTTTTAAAGGGATGCTAAAATGTAAACAATAAGGTTAAACAGGTATTTTTAATTATTGAACAATATAACTGTTTAATTCTTATTTTAAAGTATATATTCCCATTTCCGACTTTTACTTCTGTTGTTTTATTTGTATCTGGCACCTGTTTCGTTACTTAAATTTGAGTTACCGAACGGCAACGTTTTTATCGTTTGAAAACTGTTTACATTCTTTTCTCAATATCGCTGTAGTTAGTTTATCGCAGTATTTAGCCCCGATTCGACTACCAAAAGGAAAAAAAGAGCCGGTCCTGCAATCTACCTCTGCGATATCATTTAATTTATTATAAACAGGTTTTTATTCTTTACTTTTGGCATTAGCACCTGAGTGGAGCGGAAACCGGCGATCGGTATAGCTTCATCTATTGGTGACGTTGTCAAATGCTCGTAATGAGATTTATTTGATTTAATTCGATAATAATGTAGTTTTTTTCAAGTTTTAGATTGTTTCTTTTGTCTGTGCCGAATGATCTGCCTTGATGCCAAATTTCAAGTATCTAAGTCGTTTAGAAGTGGTCTAGGTTTCGGATGGGTCAGTCAGTCAGTCAGTGATAAAAATGACACTTTTCAGACCTTAACAATTCGATAACTATAAGAGGTATGTTAATGAAATTTGGGACTCTAGGTGTTCAAGGCAGCCCTGTTGTACACAAATTGCAAGATTGTAGGTCTAATAGCTTTTGAATAATGGGGAAGTCAAAAGTAGCTCGAAATGGTTCGTGTAAGATCCACACGGCCGGTGTCTCGCTGAGATGGATGCCGCTAAACATGTTTACTGGGGATTTTGTATTCCGTACAGTAAAAAGGGAGTTTTAAACACTTCGGAAAAACCGACCACAACTGGCCACCGACCATAACCGACCACGACCAGATCTTCTGTTTGGTCATTTGTAACTGGGCTGTAATTTGGGCTTTCTAAGCAGTCAACGTGAAGAAATGTTTGAGTAATGACACTGTTGCGACATTGAAATTCCAATTGCTTTGAAAAATAAATAAATATTCGAGTTAAAGTTGTAGTTTCAAAATCATCATCTTCTCTGACCCATTCTTTAGAAAATTAAAACAAAATTTCACATTTACCATTCTTAAAAAGACTCCTAATTTCATCATTGTTGAACCAATTTCTTTATTCCTTCTGAGGTTTATTTTGCTTTTTATGCTTTCTGATATATGTTGGATAACAATTTGAGTGCGAATAAAAATGCAAAAACTTTCCTTTTATTTCCTGACAGATAAATTGGCTTAAGTATCTCAATGGCTTGGTGAATTTCCACGTCACTGAAGATGAAACGTTGCTTATTGGGGACATGGGTTTCATTAAGGAATTCGCTCGTCTCATCAATAACGAGTCAAAGAAGTAAGAAACACTCATATGGGCTGTTGCGTAATATTTATTGTTATTTCAAAATCGAATTCCGAAATCTTTCAACGTAAACCACCGAAAAAATAGAAAGAGAAGAAGAAAGAGACTTTGGAAGGAAAGATTTAAAAGAGAATATTTCAGAACTGGGGTGGTTCTACTAAAATTTGAATATTTCTTATTTCTGATTCATCCAAGTAAAGTACAGGTGATGTTTTGGACCAAAGCACTAATAATAATAATTTATAATAATTTCATTAAAATAATTATTAATTAATTAATTGTAATAAGTATTATTATAATTAATTTTTTAAATTCTAGGGTAAACTTTAGAAACAAGTTCCATTAAGTAATAAAAACAGAGAAATAGATCGCAATTATACTAGTTACCTTTAATTTGAGGAAACATGTCTTACAATATGAAATAATTATGAAGATAAAAAAAGTACTTTCTTAAAAAACAAAGTGATAAACTATAAATTTTTATTTTCCTTCTGAAATAAGAATTTTTCTTCGTTAATAATTAAAATCTTTTAATCTATTGTAATTTGAAAATTTTGTAATTTAGAAAATCTTTCTTCATTCTTGTTTTTGGACCTCATTTATTTATCTTAGAACCGCATTCAAAACTGAGTGTATTGTGGATGGACGTTTTACCACAAATTTATTTTCGCACTATATAACAATGCGAAAATTATATTCTTTCAACATATCAATATTAACTAAGAGATCCCTTGAAATAACTTTAAAATTAACTTCATTTTTTAATCAAATCAACATGTACCTTTGTGATTTCCAAAGAGAACTCAATTTTATGTGGGAAAAGTGAGAGAGAAGCAATGAAGAAGGATAATGCTTGCCGTATTTCTATCATTTCAGTTCCCTAAAGCTGGCTTAAGTAATTTGCTTTGCAATGAATCCATACTTTTGTTTAAATTTCTGAATAAAGTTCCTTTTTGCTTAATTACTTCTTTGCCGTCTTCTTAGTTTTGCTATATAACTATTGGAAACTTTTAAGCAAAGTTTAGCAGATATTCAGAGAAATGTAGCCATCCATGTTTTAGGATCCACTCACTTATTTGACTAATTTGATCACTATTAAGACTGTTTAGCGACTTATCGTCTCACCTGTTAAAATAACTATAAAGTCAGAAGCATGTATAAACAAATTTTTTTATTTAAAACTTTGAAAGCAACAAATGCACGACTTTTGCTTACACTGAATTTCCATAACTTGCAAGTTTCAATTAATATCAAATGTAAGTGGAACCTGAAAGTAATTTAGCTCTGGAGATTCATAAGACAAAGCCTAGCCAGCGGCTTCTCAATTTAATGTAACCTAGATGAGAAATTTGGCTAGCAAAAGGATAACGCAAGTCTAACACTGAATCTCAGAGCTGGATAAAGAAATAGTACAACGGACAGCGTCGCTGCCAGAGTTCTCTAATGGGCAGGAACTCTCTTCTTACACACTCTCTCTTCTTACTCTTCCAGCTAATTTGCCTCCTGTTGAGGGCTGAGGAAAAGTAGTGGTGATGGTACAGCTAGAATAATAAGGTAATGGATTAATTAACGTAAACCTTACAATGTAATACTGGTACTCCAAATTGTAAGTTTTAATTATTTATTACTTTATTCATTCTATCAATAGAAGTAAACTCCTTTATTTTCTCACCACAAATATAGCATTGCTATGTTAATTATTCTGTAAAGCTACTGTCATTCATTGATACTAAAGATTTAAAACACTTGAATGAACTAAAGTCTACACTGACTACCAATAAGTATTTGGTCACCTATGAAAATGACGGTATCTGTGGTCCTGAGGTACGTCATGGACTCCGCCGGTATATATCGTGTAGGAAACAGCATCGGCTTTAGTCGCATGCAAGATGCCTCGCAGTTCGGAGCTCTCTGATTTCGAGAAAGGTATAATTATCGGGTATCACAAATGTGGCCGATCCTTAAGGGACATATCTAACGATCTGAAGTACCCAAAATCGACAGTGGCCTATGTGGTTAAGAAGTGGAAGGTGAGCGGTGATTGTCGGAATGTGCCCCGAGTCGGCAGACCAACGAAACTGGGAGATAAAACTGAGACCGACGAGTGCTGTCCAGAGAAATTCGGAAGAACCGCACCCAACCGACGGCCCTCATCCGCGAGGAGTTTCAACAGGCATCCGGGAGTATTGTTTCAATGAATACCATCCGTAAGGAAGCACATCTGCTTGGTTTTCATGGTCGCGCTGCTGCCCATAAGCCTTTGATCACAAAGTCCAACCGCGTTGCTCGGTTAATGTGGTGCAAAGCGCATCGAAATTGAACCGTAGATCAGTGGAAACGGGTTCTTTGGAGTGACTAATCAAGGTTCACCCCTTACCGTTCGGATGGCAGGGTTTGGGTCTGGCGTCTACCTGGAGAACGTCTCCTGCCAAAATGCATTGTGCCAACAGTCAAGTTCGGCGGAGGTGGAATTATGGTCTGGGGTGTTTCTCCTGGTATGGGCTGGGACCCTTGGTTCCCATTCATGGTAAGCTCAACTGTTCAGATGCCTACTGCAGTATTTTGGATGACAATGTGCTTCCTACGTTGTGGCAGTTTTACGGGTTGGACCCCTGTTACTTTCAGGACGACAATGCCAGTTGTCATGTTTCGACGTTAACCAAGGCTTGGTATGGTGCCAATGGAGTTCATGGAATGGACTGGCCTGCCCAGAGTCCAGACCTGAACCCTATCGAGAACCTCTGGGACGAGTTGCATCGCCGAATTCAGGGGTGCACTACCCGTGCAAAATCGGTGAAGGAACTTCTATGTCTTCTCCAAGCCGAGTGGAAGAAAATACCACTAGCTGTCATACAAAGACCTGTGGAAAGTATGTCCCGGAGGATCCACGCTATAATTACCTCTCGTGGAGGTTCTACCAACTATTGATTTTGAATAAAGTTAGTTTTTGTTTTCTATCACAGGTGTCCAAATACTTATTGGTAGTCAGTGTACATCCAATTACGATATTTGGTAAAAGTTTACAATTGGGTGCCCCTTGGTGATTCTTTTTTGACTCGAAAACCGGCGCGAGGAAAGCCCAATTTCAAGATGGTCGCTAGACAAAACCAAAATAATAAGTGAAAAAATTGAACAAACTTGGTGTCTATGTACACATAGATCTATTTTTAATTAAAAAAGCATCAGAGAATTGCAGAAACTCTGCTTTGCGCAATGCCTCGTTACCATGCCCATGTACACATCGATCTATTTTCACTTAAAATATCAGGAAGCTGAAATCAAGTTAAAAATTTATGGTAACCAGAAATGGGGTTTCATCACCAGACTGAACAAAATTTGGCGCCAATCGAAGCGGCACCCAATTCTACACTAAAGCCCAATATTTTTTCAAACATCTTTCTTCTGAACTTCCTACATGCAACCAGTTATACTTGAATTCAGATTTCAAATGAGATAATTTCAAGTTTTTTCCTTCAGATACTCCAGAGGACATGCAGTTATTTTTTTGGTCTATTCGTAATAGAAATTAATTGTTCTTCAGACTTACTCTCCCTAAATTTTCTCAGGCTATTAAAATGTTAAATTTGGTTCATAATAAGTATTGAAATGCACTTGTTGTCAAATCTATAACTAATGCAAAAATGTTATATTCCTTAACAAAAAAGGTTATTTTAACAGAAATCGTAAAAAATTAAAATTTGACCGATTTCTATAATGGATATTAATTATCATCTTGCAAACATAAATTCACAGTATGAATTAAAAGTTAAACTAAATGTTTAAACTGAAAGTTTAGATTCATTTTTATTCTCAATTTTTAATTCTACAACTATAAACAATAACATGCACAAATCATACCACATTTCCAAGAGAAATAGCAAAATTAATCAAAATGAAAGGAGTATAAAACAGATCAAATGTTATCATGCGAAAACTTCAATTTTGTTTAAGGAATAGAAGGAGTAAGCGCTATCGGATTTAAAACATGGATTTCTTATGTTTCGAAGTACTGATTATAGAAAGTAACAACAGGTGGCTTTCTCGAATTTCAGATTTCGATTACAGACTTAATTTTAAGGTATCTTGTTCAATGCGCCCCATTCTGAACACATTTTGCAATACAATACGCCTTATCCTTAAAACATAATTATAAGCAACAAAGATACTACAAACTAGAAATCACAACGTGCACTTTTCACCTCTAAGACTGTTAGGAATCTGCACTTGCACCATGTACACCTGTTCTGCATGTTAGCGGAAAGAGCATGAACATATATATAAATCGAAAAGTACGTGATCAATGATAAGAATAATGTTTTTCTTCTTCTTAACCTTGCCGTAGGTCAAAGGAAAAAATCTTGAGATATGGGGCTCACGAGCCACCAG
This sequence comes from Stegodyphus mimosarum, assembly GCA_000611955.2. Taxonomy (NCBI): domain Eukaryota; kingdom Metazoa; phylum Arthropoda; class Arachnida; order Araneae; family Eresidae; genus Stegodyphus; species Stegodyphus mimosarum. The sequence goes on from KK120865.1 coordinate 446,240, forward strand.
TTCCCCCACTCATAAATTATCATTTAGAATTCAAATAGAATTTCTAGAAATGAGGCACCTGCTTATTAAGTTTTTCATTTAATTGGTTATGACAAAGCACTCAAAGGTTGTCTGTCTTCTGAAGAAAAGCTTTCCAGAACTTTTTAAGGGAAATTGGCTTGCACTGTTTGGTAACGATGGAAGAAACCAAGAAAAACCAACAACATTTGTTAAAATGAAATTAGGATCGAATTGGCTGTATTCTACTAACTTATTTATTGGACCGTTTGTGGATTTCAAGATAACAATATCAACTGAAATTTATAAAAATTGCCCAAGAATAAAATTTATTCAGTTCACTAGTTTTTCACTTTTGATTTTTCGTATTTGTCAATATTCATTTGCCAGAGCGAAATCATTGTACAGAAATCTCAAAGTAAGGCGTATTCTGATATCATAACTCTAACTAGTTCGCACTGCCACCATTTATTCCGAACATTTACTCTTCTTTTAAAATTTACTAAGAATGATAACTGCCGCAAAACCTGTTTAATTTTCTAGAAAATGGTGTAGAGAGGAGAGAGCAGCATTACCAATTAGTCATCTTAATTACGCGTGTGTTGGACACTGATTGCTGGCTAGGTGATAAATGATTTTGCGGAAGCTGTACCTTTAACTAATAAGTTTACAGTAATTAAGATAGAGTAACACGGCGAACAAGTATTAATTTAGAAGTCAAGTAACAAAAATCAGCTTTATATTTGCAAAATTTCCAAAAAGAGCTTTCTGTTTTTAGTCCAAAGAGGCAATTTGCCCATAAGGACTATTAATTTCGTTTTGGCATTTTGCGTTTGTACTATAAATGTCTATTTACTTTTCAAATTATTGCCACCAAATATTAGAGATCTGTATTTTATTTAAAGAAATTAAATAATGAAGAATCTGCATACATGTATGTATGTTTCTCACATTGTGATGAAACAACGGTACTTAAAGACATCAAATTTTGAATAACGTACGTTTCTACACGAATATGGCCATCTGGAAGCCCAATTTTGGAATTTGTTTTGTTATCCATATCGTACTTTGTAAAACATTAACGAATCTTTGATTAACAAACTCAACGATTTCAGAGCGAGCAATGGCAACACTGTACGAAAAAAAAAACATTTTTATCCCCAGTGCGCGAGACTGTTTATAGGAAATTCTAAAGATATGCTCATTTTAAAATCATTTAAATTATCATTAATCATTAAAATCATATCGCTGTTGGATAGTATTTTATGGTTTGAGTGCGAAGAACATTTAATAAATTAAGGTAACGCACAAAACGTTAAAAAAACGCCCCTTTGGTTGTGATGTAAAATCTAAAAGCCTTCAGATTTTTTTTTTCGTGCTTTGACAGCTGAGGATGATGGTTCAGTAAAACCATTGAAACTAGTCCTGTGAAAATTTGCAGATATAACGCTGATTTTTTTAATTTAATTACTGTAAACGTCTAAATTAATAAGTTTACAGTAATTAAACTAAAATACAGTCACACTATCCATCGCCAAAAAGAAAGAATACTGCAATGTAGTACAGTGCAAAACCATTACAGAATGGAAAAAATAGTTATTTATTCCATTAGTTTTAAAAAAGATAAAAAGAACATCATGCAAAGCATATATGTGGAATATTTATTACGTAGTTGAATAAAGAATATTTGCTTTTATTAAAGTATACAGCCCATTGTTTTAATTTCTGCTTAGAATATGCAATACTCATGACATGTTCTTGTTCATTTGTAACTTAGAAATGCATATATCTGCATGATTATGGCGCTAATTGAAATTTGTTCATTTCTATATCTTACATAAAAGTTTGTATTAGAAATAATTCAATGCTTGCACATTGTTATTAAATTTCTCACTAATCTCACTTCTTGCCATTTTTTAAGTGCTTATGTCTTGTTTTTTCATGTGACCCTCAAACTGTAAATAGGTACGGACACGAAAAAGATGCAAAAAAGCAAATTTAGATCATGATGTTTCCTTCGCTTTGGTAATTTGTTGTCGTTTTTTTTTCAGAGTGGTGGCCAATTACATGATGTGGAGAGTTGTACATGAATCTTTGCCTTTATTATCCAAGAGTTGGAGGACTCTTCCAAAGAGGTCGGTGAAAAAACCAGAAGTCTCAGAAGAACCTCGATGGAAATATTGCGTGTCTTCGATTAGGAATAACTTGGGAATGGCCGTTAATTACTATTATGCTGACCACTATTTAAAACTAGAAGCCAAGCATAACGTAAGTGCTGAAACCGTTTGCTCGATACTGTTATGGTATTTTTTAGCCTTTAATATCATAGATTCATTTCTCATCAGTGCCATGATCGTGTTAACCAACTTGTAAATCATATCAAGACTAAAATACTGCAAAGGGTGAAATTGTATGACAAACATTGAAAACAACATATCAGTAAGTTAAATGAGTATCAACAAATATAGCTGTAAATACCATACCGATAATACAACAAGTGTAATATTTCATAATTATGCGTTGTGGGGAAAGGAATAATAGCCCGCTCAAGTTTTAATTTAATTTATTGGGTCCAGTGTTTTAAATTATGAGTGAAACAAGCAAGATTAAGCAGACTAATCTTAACATTTATTTTGTATTTAACAACAAATTTCTACAACATTTTTTTCGGGTAGTGTACAGAAGAAATCATCTAGTGACTAAAGCTGGAACAATGGCTTGATAAACAGGAACGTACCCAACAACAATATTCGTTTAACATAACAAGCGATCTATGCAAACGTCTACAGCTCTTAAGAAAGAAATAAAAATATGTTGCACATCTTGGTTACCCAAGAGAAAATACATCAAAGGAGATCCTGCTTCTATCGTCAACTACGTTTTGCCACACTTTTAATTACAGAAGTAAATTTTAACTGTCTCATCGAACACAGCGATCTTATTTTCTCAAAGCATACCATGTAAACGCATGGGAAATGATATTTTGATTGAGCTAATTCATTTTCTTCAATATTGCACATTAAAAGAAAAATTACGACGTTTTACAATAATTATCAATCAAATTTTATATTAATTGTTTTCAGTTATGTCAGAATAAAACTCAGTTTCCTTAAAAAAGTACGTACATATAAATTGCCATTTCAGATTCAGATATAATGTTATGCATAATTAAGAAAATAAAGTTTCAACTTTCGTGCTTATTTAAAATTTTTGGAGCCAATTTTGTGTTTGTCCTTAAGCTTTCTTGAATTTTGCTTTCCTTCAGTTTATAAGGCATTTCTCCCGCTTTCTTCGCATGTCTCCGTGATGTAGTGGTCAGCACGCTGGGCGCGTATTCCAGAGGTCCGTTTTTAGAGTCCCGGCGAGGGTATTGCTCATTTTTCATGTCTCCTGCTTTCAAAAAATATCTAATGTCCCTGCAGTGGCGCCCGAATCAAAGGAATGATGGATGATTATTCTTCACCACCAGGATTTAGCGATTGGGTTCCCTAATCCCCAGTCGTCCTTTAAAAGGGGGGCGTATATAAGACTTTTTCCCGCCTTCTTCGCATGTCTTCGTGGTGTAGTGGTCAGCACGCTTGACGCGTATTCGAGAGGTTTCGTGGTTCGAGTCCTGGCGAGGGCATTGCTCATTTTTCACGTATCCTGCTTCAAAATAACCTAATGTTTCAATGTAACACATGCTAACTTCAAAATATAGTCTCTTTTGCTGTACCCTCCCTTGTTTCTTTTATAAAATATCTAAGCATTTATGTACAAGATCGAACATACTGGCAACAAATGCACATTGCCTACAGTCAGGATGCAAATTTCATAAGTAATTTTCTAGCTATTTGTTCTGCGATATCAGCGGTAAGCAGAATGGAATTGTGAAATCCTTTTCGTTCCATTTCGAGTAGTCTCTGTTAAAGAACATAAAATGCCAAAGAAAAGAATAATTTTGTATTATTTTAAACTGACAAGACATCAAAATTGTCTTTATGGGCTTCATGCGTGTTGCTGAATAAAATTAGTTGCTCAGTTTCCTTAAAGGCTACGGATCTTCCCTTCTTGCTCTGTTTGTTATTGCGATATAAAAACTTAAAGATATGAGAAAGGTTTCGTTTGTTATATTTCGTTCTGCGTTGATGTAGAATCTCACTAAACAAAGAACAAGATTTTCACCTACTTCTAGGTCTATTAATTTGGAATTATTATTAACCAAATATGGAAACTGATTTTTTAACCAAACCACATTTTATGCGATAAAATTTGTCTTTCTTCAGTTTTTTTTAGCTTTCGCTATAGTAGTATATATAGTGAATCTATGTATTTGCAGATAATGTAAAATACGTATGTTATGTTATATAGATATGTATATTGTCTTAGATATGTACGTAATACAAAATAGCTTAACCTACTATGTAAAATAGCTACAGTAAATCGTGTTTGTGTTATTTATACCTTTGAAATCTTTGGACTTATTCTACGTCAGTTATAATTAAAGGATTCTTCATATCTGACGTTTTTGTTCAGTCATTCGCTATTTTTTTTGAACACATCATCAGACCCAAACTAGAGGTCATGACACATAGGAGCGATCAAAGTTTAGGTTAATTTGATTGATCAAGAGAAAACAACTGGATGGCTATGTGCCTGTGGAGAGGGATTCCTTCATTGGAGGGCGCTTTAAAAGAAACTGGCTAGAATCCAAGTTACACATGAGGAAAAAATTAGAAACCAACCATGCAGCCCATCCGTTCGCCAGGAAACAGCCTCAGGTCGAACTCTGAGTGTTCAGCAACTTAATTGCTCCGCCGTTGGTGGGCCTAGTCAAAAATTTGGTATGCCGTTTGTCAATCATTTGGTAAGCTTAATTTTAAAAAGAAAAACTATAAAGTATTCTTTCCCTCTTCCAGCGTGCCTTCGTGGTGTAATGGTTAGCACAGTCGGCGCGTATTCGAGAGGTTCAGGTTCGAGTTCCGGTGAGGGCCTTGTTCATTTTTCATGTCTTCTGCTTCAAAAAATTCTAATGACTCTACAAGACGATGTAGGAGTGAAACATGGGTGACATTACTGGCGGTTTGATGATGGATGGCATGTCTTGGTAATTCTAGAACTAAAATGTTGGTGTGGTCTGACCTTCATTAGACACAATCGAAGCTGATATTCATATCATTGAAGTCATACATCAGTTTTTCAGTCTAGGAATCTATTATCATTTTTGATAGCTTCTCGTCAATTATCATTGACAAAAACTAAGACCATCCCTTTTGGTTATCAATGACACTCAACTAATTTTAAAGAACCGGCGCCAAAAACTATTGAAAAGTGCTTAAATGAAGCCAGGCCGTTCGTTGGGAGTTGCACATTGGGAGCTGACGATCGATTTAAATAATCTTATAATACAAATCCACCAACCAAATGCTTCTGATCATATGAGCTTTATTAAACGTATGTTTTCTATACAGGAAGCAGTATAGAAAGATAAGGAATATGTGTACAAAACTGAACTTTAGAGTTATTTGATATATAATATCTGTCTTTATAAAATACTTTAAAATATTCATTTAATCCTTAATAAACTTTAAGAGTCTTAATTTTGTTTTATTTATTTGGAATGTTTGTTCATAAATAAATGCATATTATTTACTTTGATGGTATTAATAAAACACTTTTGTAATTTTTTATATTCTTTTAGGCCGAAGACATTTATAAATATATTAAAAAAGAACTTTTAAATGCCTTCGGGACTGACGTTTGGAAGGCATCAGAATCTACGTACAGAAACATGGTTTGTCTGATTTTCTTCTTTCATTTTTACAGTCATATTATTAAAGCCACTTAGTTAAGGATCAGAGCAGCCATTTTTTCGCAGTACGAATAATAATCACACTCTGTAGAAGTAACCGACAGAGTTTCCAGAAATTGTTGCAGAATCTGATGACAAGTGTTATAAAAAAATGAAGAGTTCTGAGCAAAGAATATCAGTAAATATTTGCTATAAAGATAGAATAGGGAAACATTGAAATTTTGCTTAAAACATAGGGGGAACAGCATTAACTTGATCAGATGTTTTCAGTTGCTATGATGATTTCATTACGGACGTGAAGGTATAAGAACCTTGAAGTGGTTGATTTTCGCAATTAGAAAGGATCATATCATCGGAAAAGATCGCTAATTGTTTCTGAAAAATCATCGCCTGATCTTTCAATGAATTTATTTAGTGATCGGATTCAATAATAACTGATTAGCTTGACTATAACAAAGATATTTTTTAAAAAATTATAGTTGAAAATTTCGATAAACGAAAAATTTTGTTTTTGTTTTGTCCTTGATACATTTATTGCAAAATAGAACTTCTGCATGTAATAAATTGGTCCAAACGACAGACATTAATCTCGAATTTTTGAAACACTCTCCATTTGGAGATGAAACTTGGTGTTTTGCTTAAAAAAAATTTGATTTGAAAAAAGAAGAATAGAAAGAAAGCTTCTGTTTGGAAAGGTTCACCAAGAAAAGAGAAACTTCAGTTTCAAAGTTTTTCAGTAAAAACCATTTTAATGACCCTCTCTCATTGGAAAGTGCTAGGGAATTAAATTCCAGGGAACAGACGATGAATTCTGTAGTTTAGAAAGGTGTAACAGACAGGCATCTGGCGAATTCAGAGATCTAACCTTCAAAATGCTCAATATAATGAGCGGCTTTGGCTGCACGATAGTTATATAATCCGACGTTTGACTACCAGTTCCTGGTTATGAAAAATGTCGCAATTTTCAACAGCCACCTTATTTTACAGCTTAAAAAGTAGCTTCTTTGAGGAATCAAGCAATTGTATTCACGTGCCAAGCATTTTGTGAACTTAAAAAAAATTGTACATTAAGGCAAAGAAGTACGGATGTTGTTTCCTTTACCTTTTGATTTTGCCCAAACTTAACCCTAAAACTTCGTAGACGAACTGCGCATAATATGAATAAGTAATTTACCTTGAAAATATACCATTTTTTGCATCTTTAATGTGAGAACCTGCCGTAACGTTCTTTGTTTAAATTAAATCGATCAACTGATCATTATTGTAATTGAACGATATAATTTTGTCTGGCAATCCATATTTTTGATGGAATAACTATACGTGATATTTAACTGCAAAAGTAACTATAAATACAAAAAGCGGAAGATCCGCAAAATGTACTTGCAACACGGTTTTAAGAGTAACATACTAATTTGTTTATGTTCTGTAGGTTAATTCCACAACAGTATATATTGGATATCCAGACATGCTTAAGAATACGGATTTTATTCGCTTTTTGTATACGAACGTAAGTGTTTTATTATCTATCTGTAAAAAACATTTCAAACGTTTCATTAAAAGTTCAAACTTAAGAATACTTTAAAATTCTTTTCTATACTAATTTAATTCACCTCACTATTATTTTGCAGTTGACATTGGGAAATGAGAGTTACTTCGACAAAGAAATGAAAGTGCGCAAGTGGTCAGCTGATTATTCTTTCCTTCCTCTTCAGAAAACCGAATTTCGTGAAACGTAGGTAGCAATTTGATTTGTAGTAAATATATAATTTTGTTCCTTTTATTATCGCTGTTGAACAAACATTCAAATGGTGAATGATATGGAGCGTAGAGTAGGGTTGTCGTATGTACTGAGGTACTTTTATTATTCAATTATCCTTTGTTTTGGTGTTAATAAGAGTTAGAGTTTATGTGACAATGAAACATGAAACATTTATCATAAAATCCTTGCTTCATGGTGATCTCTGCATAAAATTTTGCTATCTAGCAATAATCATTTAAATTACAATATTCCATTTGCTCTTTTTCCCTTTGAATTGCCACTGCGTATGTAGGACTTACAAAAAAAAGTATTCAGTTAGTGACCCAGAAAGCGTCAGTGGAGGTAATATAAGAGAAATTAGTCTCTGTTAAGGTATCTGTACCATTATTGCGATGTCCATTATTGCAATGTGCCATTACTGCACCAAAACCTGTCATAGGGTTCTTCATTTGCGTCACGAACATTTAATGAGAAATAGTTTAAAAAAGGATTTTTCAGTGATTTATTGAAATGTATGATATTACAGAATAAAATTCTTCGAAAGAATGCGTATTCTGAGAAAAACGTAAAGTGCGATAACTTTGAAACAGATGTACCAGTTCATAAAGAGCTATTGATAATTTTCAGTGTAATAATAAAATAAGTAAGAATAAAAATAAAATCTGAAAGCTATCAGATTTTATATTATGCTCAAAGGAGCATTTTTTAACGTTTTGTGTGTTACCTTTATTTATTAAATATCATGTTCTTCGCACTTAAACCATATAAAATTCAATTCAACAGCAGTACCACGAAATATTTAAAAACAGCATAGCTTTAGAATTTCCGCTAGGCAGTCTCGGGCGCTGGAGATAAAAATGCTATTTTTTGTATAGTGCTGTCATCGCTCGCTTTGAAATGGCTGAGTTTGTTAATCAAAAATTCTTTTGTTGTTTTAAAGTTTTACAAAATATGAAATAGATAATAAAACGAATTCGAAATCTGGGCTTCCAGGTCCCCACGTTATTCAATATTTGTTGTCTCTTCTTACCGTCGTTTTTTCACAAAGCGAGAAACATATATACATTCGTGCAGATTTTTCATTATTTAATTTCCTTAAATACAATACCGGACGATAATATTTGGCGGCAGAAATTTGAAAAGTGAAACGGACACTTATAGTGAAGAAACGCAAAATGCCGTTTTGAAACTAATAGCCCGTCTGGGCTAAAAGAATTTCCACTATATATGTAAAGTTCTTATTTTATTTATTTATTTATTTTGTAACCAAATAATTATTTAGATGTTGCCTATTGACCACAATTAAATTAAATATGTTCTTATAAGCTGAATTAACAGTTTTGTAACATGTAGGGTTTCCCTTAGTTTGAACAACCAATTATTTAAATTTTGGTACCTTTTCTGAACTTCTTATTTCCCCTCGCATTTCTTCATCAGGATGCAAATTAAGTTAAGTGAAGAGGGTATTTAAGCAGACGAAACAAGAAAGTTAGACAGAGCAAGATTTCGCCAGTATAGCATACGTTTTTTATTTTGTCCTCCAGCTGTTAATCTTAGTTGCGGCTACACACGTTGGTCGCTTATTAAGTCTATCGTTGGTGTAGGTTTCTGAGCCAGCCTGTTAGGTTCAATTAAATTATGAAGTCTAGCACTTCTTATCTTTCAAATTTATTTTTAAATTTACCTTAAGTTCTCACCGGAAGTCCTCGGTGTTTTTGTGAGCGCGAAGTTTTTAGTTAGAGTTGTGCTAAATAAAAAAGGGCTTTTTTCTTCCTTTATCTGTTGTTTTGTTTTTCATACCTGTGCGAGAAGTCGGCTGGCTAGACTTTGAGATCTGGAAAACTTGTATGATAGCAAAGAAGATAAGATCTTAGAACAATAGTTTATAATGGTATTCTTGTTTTTAAAGCAAATATTCTCAATGAACCGTTTTAATGTTCGTAATTATATTTTGTTCTAATATAAATACCGAGGAGAATACAGTTAACTTCAGAAATATATCATTATTTTCCATTATAGGGCAACTCGTGCCATAAACATTTCTCGATGAAAAGATATATCTGCCAGGTTGATACATCCAGCAAAAAATCACGCCATCATCAACTCATTCTAATTGTGCTGAAATATACTAAGCATAAGAATTGTATCTCTAGGAATAGTTATTTTAGAAAAAACGAAATAAAACGACAGGATCTAAAACAATTTTTTTTTAAAAATAAGAACATTGTCATAAAAGATAAAATTAGCATATTTACACAGTCCAGTCACATTAATGTGACCACCACGTACTTTCCATGCCAGAGTTAAATAACCAATCACAGAAGGCAGGTGGCAGCACAGTGCAGTTGAGCGTATATAAAGGGTGTGTGAGGGCTTCGGAAAACATTTCAATCGTTGGCGTAATGCAGAAACGAAGCGATTTATCCGACTTCCAAAAGGGCATGATCATTGGCTTTCGGGCCAAGGGTGGAAGCATTTCCGAAACGGCTGAGTTTGTGAACTGTTCGCGTGCCGCCGTGGTAAAAGTGTACCGTGCATGGCAAAATGGGACTGTCCAAAATCAGCGACGTGGCAAATGTGGTGCACCACGGGCCATAGATGACAGAGGCGAACGACGGTTGCGGAGATGCGTTCGGGCAGATAGACGGGCTACCGTTGAGCAACTGACCACCAAAATGAACCAAGGGGCTACCAAAAGTGTCTCCCAAAGTACTATTCAGCGAACATTGCTGCGTCTGGGCCTCCGAAGCAGACGCCTGGTTCGTGCACCTATGCTGACTGCTGTTCATCGACGGCGAAGGCTAGAATTTGCACGCCAGTACAGCAGCTGGACGTCCACTGAGTGGCGACAGGTTGCGTTTTCGGATGAATCGCGTTTTATGCTCCATCGGACAGATGGACGTTGGCGTATAAGGCGTGAAACCTCTGAAAGGAACCACCCTGCAACCATTGCCGGAACGGTCCAAGCTGGAGGCGGGAGCATTATGGTCTGGGGAATGTTTTCCTGGCATTCTCTAGGTTCACTGATCATTGTGGAAGGCACAATGGATCAATACAAGTACGCATCTGTCCTTGCGGACCATGTTCACCCCTACATGCGCATTGTTTTTCCTCAGGATGATGGCATCTTCCAGCAGGACAATGCGAGGTGCCATACAGCTGCCAGTGTACGTGCGTGGTTCGAAGAGCACCAGGATGAGTTTACCGTCCTCCCCTGGCCAGCAAACTCACCTGACTTAAACCCAATCGAGCATCTGTGGGACCATCTCGATCGAGTTGTTCGTGCCATGGATCCTCAACCGCGTAATCTAGCGCAGCTGGCCACGGCATTAGAGTCGGCATGGCTCAACATCCCAGAGAACACCTTCAGGGACCTATGTGACTCTCTTCCTGCACGTCTCGCAGCAGTCCGCTCTGCGAAAGGTGGTTATTCTGGCTTTTGACAGATGGTCACATTAATGTGACTGGACTGTGTAATTAAATGGTCGCCGGTATTTACCATTGGTGCACGTAATTGTTTTGTAAAAAATTGTTTGATGAATGTTGTTTGATAATGGAAAAAAATCCAAGCTAATTCTCAGGTTCTTACGCAAGTTCTTTCCTTTTAATTTTCGACTGACGTGCCGTATTCTGTATTGTGAAGAACATATGCCATGCGACTTGACGGTGATGTGCCACGGTGTGTTTTGTTTCCCTAAAAGAAGAATAAGTCTGATCTTTAATTTCAACCTTTTTTCATTTTGAGACAACATACCTTATTCCTTTTAATCGAATTAAATGTAATATCTTTCATCTGGTTTCATTTCAGTTCAAAGCAATTATAAAATATAAGCTTTTATAATGATTAGAATTAGTTCTTGCTATATTTTTGTGTACGACTGAGCTCTTCAAAATGTCACAAAACTTTCTATTGATTGCGTATAACAAAAATGCTTCCTATATTTTGTTTTCCTCTTTTCTAATATTGTACTGATAATCTTTGTTTACTTCAATAAGAAAGTTAAAAGGATGAAGAAAGACTTACCGAACTTAGTAAAATTTTACACATAAGCACTAGTTTTGTAATATGCGTGGTTTCTTACACGTTTTTAAAGCAAAATTAGAAGATTTCCATTTAAATAAAAAGAAACGTAGATCATCTTTAATCCTTATCTTTAACAATTTATTTGAAGAGCTTTTTAATAAAAGCTATTGATTTAATTACAAAAAAGTGCATTATTTCTTAAGAAAAATGTCGTTAAAAACCAAAGAAGCTTCATTTGGGTTTCACTTTCTTTACAGTTGGCTGGAGCACGCAAACATTACATCTGTAAAATACTTTTATAACCATAAGAAATCTACATTTGGTGAGATATGTTTTTCTTTTTACTTTCAATTTCGTAGTTATAACATTGTTTGCCCCATGCATGCAAAGATTGACTGAAAAGTTTCGAGATGAAACTTATTTTTTTTTTTTGGAAGATCAATGGGTTTGAACTAATATAAGGATATCGAGGTCGTATTTGGTCACAGCGAATGGAAATGCCTAACACGTTTTACCGACGCAGATGAGAAATACATCTGTATGAGGGTATGACAGAGATTTGATTTAATTTTGTATTAGGTTTGTGAAGAGCCACAACAAAATACTCGACATATTTCTGCGTGAGTATACTGATAAAGTAATTGTCCATGCTTCAGTGTTTCAATGCATGATATGACTTGACAGGAAGAAGCTAAGCTAACACCTCCGTAGAACGAACGGTGATTGAGATATCGCTGGACTAATAAATCGAACAAGATCATACCCTAAGCGGCTTACGTGATGCCAGCCGATGCATACCGGGCGCCACTTCACGAGCTATCAAGTTGGCTGTCTGCTGTATGTCAGCACTGTCCGTATTTCAGTGCAAGATGTAACTCAAGGGAGTGACATTGAAGGAATCCAAGTAAGTATATGTAAGCAATTTCAAGTACGTTATCCAGTACAAGTAGGGTTATCAAGAATGTGCACTTATTGGAAGACAGTGAACAGTGACTGTTATGTAAGCAATCTTAAAAAACGTTTGCTTGAAGAAATACTATTTTAAAAACTGCTTGCTCAATAATCATTGCTCCTAGATAATGCCCGACTGCATACTACTGCTGTGATATCTTGAATGCTGTCTGAAATTGATCTTTCATTATTTAAATAAACTACAAACAGTCTAGACTTAGTGACATGTGATTTCTGGGCGTTCTCAGTATAGACATAGTAATCACACAAAGAAAATTGTTGCCCGAGGAAGAAGTGACAACTTCCGGAGAGCAGGTTTCATTTTAAAATTAATATTACAGCAATGGAAACTGCATGTTTCAGTATCAAGGAAACACAGAGAAAAATACACACTTTTTCAGTCTGAAATGGTGCGAGATATTAATATTTAATCGGCAGCAGCTGAAAATATTGCCTTAACATATAAATATAAACTTTGCAGTTTGTCGATAATATACTTTAAAGCAAAATAAGATGACCTTATACATCACTTTTAATAATGTTATTACATTTTGTGCATTTTAGATAAAAGACATTTTAAAACTTCCATTTTATCGTTTTAATTTTCTAATAAATCGGCTGATAAAAATAATATAATCCTCCAATTCCGTTCAAAGCACCCAACCGACGATATCGAAAAAATATTCCTTTTAATGGACTTTATTATTCTCAATTCCATTTTAAATACTTGCAACAAGATTAATAATTTATGTTTGACTTCGCTGATATTTTCTTCTGTCTTTGGGTCCTTCCAGAAGTTTAACAAAGGGAGCAAGTATGTTTGCTGCTCTTCAAATAAAATTTCTGTAGAACTTGTACAATCTTTAAAGTCGATCATCTAATGTATGTATAAATAGTGAAGGGAATTCGTAAGTAGTTTTAACTTTTCATTTTAAGGATTTAATTCGTTTATAACAAAACATAATACCAAGAATTTTCAAAGATTTTAGATAATATGTACATTCAGAAGGTTTCATACAAAGACCTGAACCCATGTGTACATTCGAAATTTTCGTACAAATATCCTAACAGTTTCGACTCAGTATTAAAGTTCCAAAATGTTGCAGATATATAGCAAATCAGAGAGCAATAAAAATATTATCTAGAAAAGCGTACGAAACAGGCAGATCTCTGCTAACATCATCCATTAAAGGTTTTTTTAATGGCCGGCCTCTTCATTTAATTGCAATTAGCCTTGCGCCACTACAGCGGCCGGAAGTGTTGGCCATTTCATTATGGAAACACCTATCAGGTGGCCACCATTGTCTTCTATGAAGGAACGGGGAGTTACAACCATGCCTTTTCCGGAAAAGATTCGAGCTTGGCCCCATCTATGGTGGCAGTCAGGGTCACTAACCACTATACCGGCTGAGCGGCCATTATAGGTTTATTAGTTTGGTTTATGTGACTACGGCAAAGCCTCAAGGGCTATCCGCCTAAGGGGAGGGAAGCCTTTGTGGATTACTGTTTAAGGGAAACTGGTTCGTATATACTTTATACATGGGGAAAAACACGAAAACGTTCATACAGCCAGCCCGTTCACAGGATTCGAACCTCAGACCGAACTACCAGTGTTTAGCGCTCGGTCGCTGGTGGGAAGGTCCATTAAAGGTTGAAATATTTCAGCCGTACTACAAAGCCAAATTTTCTTTAGGCCGGAAAGGCAGTGGAATTGCAGCCTTGCTTGCGTACTGGGGGTTATTTGGTAACTGACGATAAGCATTCAAAATATCAAGATGGAAGCAATTTTTTCCGTATAACATAGAGATAAAATCGAGAACAATCTGCTTTCCATAACGATTTTAAACTGTCTGGTTATTTAAAGTTGGGTAATCACCCAGAAGTATCCAATCTGAACAGGCCTTTTTGGAGAGCAATGAAGAATAATAATTTCTTTTTTAGGTTCTCATGTGATTAAATCAACTATGGATTAAAACTCCGCTTGTACAAGATATCCTGTTGTGGTTTTGCAGTGATCAGTGATCCGTTTTCTGTGGAGAGAAAAACATTGGGTTCAATCTTTTGATCTGGGCGAAAACTCTTAAATATATTCGGAAAATCGAACAATAATTTATGATAAATGTTATTTCCATCAACCAATTTAATTCAATAAATTCTTGTTTAGCGCATTTTTCCCTTCAAATATTAGTGAGTTGCAGTATCCATCATTCTTAGAATTCAGATTAAAATTAAATGAAACATTTGAACTCAATATCCTATAAAAAAATAGTTATTTAAAAGCGCCATGTGATTGAAATCCAAGTGTTAAAACAAAAGTGATCATATAGATGCTGGCCACTACTAGGTCAGAACCGGTAATCACTTTATTATGGAGTCACTTAATAGATGGACCACCTTTGCCTTCTATGAGTAGATGGACAGTTACAAACATGCCTTCTTCGGCATTCGAACCCGTGCCCTTTCCTATTGCAGTCGGCTTCCCTAACCACTATATCGTCTTTGCAGAGAGTGTTATATAAGTTCTTGGCTATAAAGTTTGATACTAGATGTCCGTGCCTTTGGTAAAACGTTGTGCAATTCTTTTCCTTTTCTAAAATTACAAAGCAAACTAAGCTGCTTGGTTTTAATACTAAGTTGATTATGCTATCGCGAGTAACTAACGGATTTGAAGCTGCTTCTAGCAAAAGAAATATTCTACACGGGCGAATTACTACTGGATCCAGAACAGCTACGGCTTCAATTATTTTGCTAATTCTTAAGTTCTGGAAGTAACTGCTTATTAATTCAACTGCAAAAATCGCAACGTCATTGACAGGAATCGGCACTGCTTCTGAAATTCTATCAGAAGCGTTTGCTGCCTTTTCAACGGCTATCGATATAAGATCATCTAAAATAGATTTAATATAGTAAGGTAATATATGGATAAAAAAAATCTGAAAGATTTCAAATTTCATATTTCGTCCAAAGAGGCGTGTTTTAACGTTTTGTGTGTTACTTTTATTTATTAACTGTTATGTTTTTCGTACTTAAACAACAAAAAATTCAATTAAACAGCAATATCACAAAATAATTAAAAACAGCATATCTTACGACTTTTCTACAATCTCAAACGCTGGAGATAAAAATGTTTTTTTTTCGGACAATGTTGCCATTGCTCGCTTTGAAATCCTTGAGATTTTTAATCAGAAATTCGTTAAAGGTTTACAAAATATGAAATAGATAATAAAGTAAATTCGAAATTCAAAACTCGGACTTCCATGTGCCCATATTCGGGTGGAGGATTACCTAATTCAAAATTTCATGGCTCTAGGTACTATCGTTTTTTCATAATGCAAAAAACATGCATATATTCATGCAAATTCTTTATTATTCAATTTTTTTAAATATAATACAGGGCGATAATATTTAGTGGCAACATTTTGGAAAGTAATTCAGACTTTTAGAATGATTCAACACAAAATACCCTTTGGAGATAATAACCCTTCTCGGCTAACGCTCCCTGGGGCTAATAATTTCAGCTTAGGCAAAGAATATGTACTGTTAAGAAGGAAAACTTCGCAGAAGCAGAAGTGGCTCCCTTCAACGAAAAGGGAAACAACTGCGCATGCGTGAAATATCTGTCGCCAAAAAGCGCCAAAGCTCGAAGCTGAATGTCGAAGTTAGTTTGGACAGGTTCGACCGTCCAACGAGTCCAACGGTCGTCCGTCCAACGAGTCCAACGGTCGACCGTCCAACGAGTCCAACGGTCGTTTGGACAGGTTCGACCGTCCAACGGTCGGTCCTGTCGAACCTGTCCGACAGGACCGACCGTTTAGCAAGAGTTTAAACAAAGAACAGGTTCTTTGGTTTCAAGTAGCGATATGGACAATGGAAGTTCAACAGCCATTGAAAGTGAAACTTCACCTAATATTTCATCATTTCCGAGTTTAAATTATCGCGACAAGTCAAAGAACGATTCATCTTAACCCGTGTTCCTCAATTTCCTATACACGTCGCGGAGGGGGGAAAATGTCGGCTAGGTACGAAAGAACCGGCACATCACAGAGGGGAAATTCTCGCCAACAGATTCCATCGCCAAATCCCTTGGCGAATGTTCCCTTTTCTTTGTAGCGGCGTTGCAGAAAAAGTGGTTTACATTACGTCTATGGAGCCTTTCCTTCTTTACATAGAGGTTCTTTGGCTTAGGCTCGTCTGAAACCTTCTCTGAAGCTACGAGTAGCTTCATGTAGCGCCGAAGTTCGAATAATTTTCTATCGCCAAGTTGCTTATCAGGTAACAGTTAACGAATATCTTGTTGCGATGAATCGGTTTCGGTTTATTTGATTGCGGCAAAGCACACTTGAGCTATCTGCCTTAGGGAAGAGATTCTTTCGTGAAGGACGTCTTGGGAAACTAGCTTGTACACACACGGCACATGAGGAAAACGACGAAAATGCCCATACAGCCAGCTCTTTCGCCTGTATTGGAATCCGAATCGAAACTACCAGTGAGCGACTTTACCGCTCGGCTGCTGGTGGGTCGTTGCAATGAATCACCAGTGTGTTTAATAAGATTTTGTTTGAGATGCTCATATGGAACTGAAGTGTCCGGGTTAATAATGCCATATAATTTATTTGAGGGGGTATTATTTATTAATGATTTCGGGCGAAATTCGTTGCTATATTTAGTAAATTGCCAGTGACTAATTCGGGAATACCAAGTTGAAAGATACTTTTTCACATAGGGAATCATAATGCGTGTTGATTGGTATCGTAACACCAGTTACATCCCATATTTGACTTGAACATGCCATATTTAGCTAAAATGATTAAAAAGTTATAACTTAGTTTAAAAAAATTCAAGAAACCGTAAACACCCGAGACATTATTGTGAAGAAATAAATATTTCAAGAACATTTCATGGGCTTAGTAACAGATGTTCTAAAACTCCATTTAAACATTTATTGAAACTTAGCGAGAAAACACAAACTAGAATAAATCATAACGAGAACTATGAATCTGCGCTTGCCGTCGGTATTGCGACACTGTTTTACCTCATACAGAGGCTGTTCGCCCATTTTTTAGACGATGTATATTGTATTCACAAAATTAAATTACATAAAATTCTTGTGTTTTAAATGTTCTATTTGACATCCCTTATCCAGAACTATCTTTCGACACCTCAATTTCCAGGATAATAAGTCACAAGAGTGTCTCAAGAGTTTTGAAGTGTCACAAGAGTTATTCTATCCCATTCCTCCCGAACGGCTTTCCAGAGTCCTGTGATTTTGGGACAACGTTTGGATAATGCAGTTTTTAAAAGTCCGAAAGCATAAAAATGCATAGGTGACACATCGGGAGATTTAGTAGGGATATCAGTGAACTGTATGGCCTTGATACCAGTTTTTTGTTCCATTTCTTTTAGGAAATTTACAGTGGATTTTAATGTGTGACTGGTACCTTTGTCCTGATAGAGTCTCACAGATTGATGGCACTGTGGGCAAAGCGATGGTATTTCATTCAGAAATATTGGCGATAAAATATGTTCCCGATAATATTTGGAGTTAATATTGACATGTTTTTGCACTTTTATTTTTAACTTGCCATTAAGAGAAAAACCAGCAACAATCATGAAACCCTTAGAAAAACTTTCTTTCGATTCTTTGAACCATGTACTTGAAATTTTTTCTTCCCTTTTATGATAATAAATGGCTCTTTTTTTGGTACAATCATTTAAATACACCCATGCTTCACCTATTGTGACAATTGTTTTCCATATTCTTTGGATAAGTTTCTCATATAGAATTCTGCAGCGTGTCCTGCGTCGAGCGATATGCTTTGGAAGAAAACGATGCACATTGCGTTTTTTCGCTTTCTTAAGATTTAAATCAACTTTTTTCACTTTGTTTACAGTAGACACAGAGCATTTTAATGATTTTGCAACTGTCTTTTGACTAGGAGGATTTTCTTTTAACATTAAACAACGTATCTTTACAATAGTCGAAGATGTCCTTTTTTTCCTTGGATACTTGTTTGGAATTTTTGTCCCACTTGAGGCTCCAATTTGTCGTTTTTTTCCTTTCTTGTTGACGATATTACGTATCGACGTTTTAGATATCACAAAGCCATAACTCTCACATCGCTTTTAGATAATGGAGTATGCATATTTCTCTTCGGAGAGAGCGTAAATGTAGTCTCCGAACCACTGCTTTGTTAAATCTGCCATTTTGAATAAAAACAAAACTTTCAAGCCCCAGACGATAATTTTGACTTTTAAAAACATAGTACAATTGCAATTACTTCTTTTGCAGCAAACGAAGTTTTATTACCGCTTACCAAAATCGTCTAAAAAATGGGCGAACAGCCTCCGTATACGTTGGAACATTCTGGGTGTATATGCAGGACAAGCATACAGTTGCTTGTTGCCATTCCTTTGCCACAAACGTATTTTTATTCCCCATATAAGCTTCTTGCACGTTTGATACTCAAAGAATTGATTGTTGCACCTAATTAGTAGGGCTTTGATTGAACGCATATATAAAAAGATACGAAACTAAATGAAGAGGTATGGTAGTATAAAGTTATATATCGGTATCAGTATCATAAACATGCTTGATATTAAAAATTGGTAATGTTTTAGATGCATTTTAGAGAAATTCTTGTAAATATTCTATTTAAAGAGCTCAATGAAATTTGCCCCATCCAGTTTTGGTAAGTTTATTATGATCTCATAATATAACATTCTATTTAAAGCAAATTAAATGGAATTAAAAAAATGGTCATTATATGCTGGGTTTCCTGTTGTGAATATTTACTAAGGCAAAAATATGTTGTTAGAAAATTCATTCTCAAATTATAGTTGAAACCCTGTTTTTGAATCATTTATATATTAATAAACTATTTATTTAAATAAGGGCAAATATTTACCGGATAATTTCTACAGAGCTTTTAATGTATTGAGTAGTTTTATTAGTCAACCCAAAGAAACATTGTCCCCGAAGGACTACTGTTTTCGTTTTTCGATTTCGTGTCGAATCACTCTGAATGTCCGATTCACTTTTAAAATTATTGCCTTTAAATATTATCGACCAGTATTATATTTGAAGAAAGCTTTTCTAGAAAAGACTTTTCTATTTCTAGAAACTTTTTGACGAGAATGAGATATTACCGTGCAGTGAAAACTTGCTCTTCGATTCGTTTTTTAAAATTAACACTTTGAATTCTGTTCAGGAATCTGGGCATTACATTTATGAAGTATAGAGCTCATCATCTGTTCCTCAGGAGTAAATGCCGAAGTAGATTAGCTGGTGATTGGATGATTAATTATCCATTTCCAATCAAAAAATGCTGTAATGTCTAGTTACTAAATTTTCAGAATGACAGTTGAAGTAGGTGCAGGCACCAGACAGGAGAAGGGTTAAAAGAACCCTTTATTTTACACTCTAAAATTCGCAATGCGTCAATTTGCTGCTAACAGACTACGCCTCGCTCAGGCAGTAACTCAACTAGCAAGAATTAGACTTAAAATTCAAAGCTATTAACACAACAGTAGACTTTTCCCCAAAACTCAGATAATCCTGTTAGCTAAAATCACGTCGAAGTATCGTGGCAGCAAAGTAAAAGCAGTAACACCACTTTAACCAGCAATAAATGGAGAAACAGAAACTCACACTACAAAGATACAGTGCTTGCCCACTTCTCTTTTCACTTTCTTCTAGAACTCCGCATTTAAACCTCTTCTCCTAGAGGTAGAATTTGCATTCCTTCACGCACGCTATCAAATTTAAGTATCCTGGTATTGACAAAGGGGAATGAAGGCTTATAGGAATGAAAGTATAAACTTAAACTTTACTGGTTAGAGAAAATAAATATAAATCTCTTCAATATAACCACTATTTTTCTTTGCTCGAAATTTCTGAAACCGAAATTTCTGTGGGCAATGTAGAGCTATGCAATTAGGTGATTGGCCTATTCCCTCAGGATCATTAAAAGAGTATCCAGTTTCATTTCCGACCAAACGTGTTTAAAAAAGCAGGATTAATTGCGCTTTACAAAATATCATTATTGCTATTCTTTGCTCATCTTTTAAATCCATGAGAAAAAACAATGTTCACTGGATCAAAGCAAATGATTAACTGCTTAGAAAACTATCCGTAAGCAAGCAATGCTTTAGAAACTCAGTGAGATGTCACAGTAATAAAGGCTAGAAATTATTACTTGACGGGTTTGTTAGAGTAAATTAGTCACAAAATCATATCATATCATTGCATATTTAAAAACTCTGTAGTAACATATTGATCGCTAAATTAAAGTTAATTTTATGTTTCTTTATATATCTTCAACAACAAACATTTATTTTCTAGATTTTCCTGCAGTATTATTAAAACATCCTTTCTTCAATAAAGATAGGCCAAAGTAAGCTATCAATATACCTCATATATTTCTTTAGCTCTAATTTAAATGGAAATTGTTCTTATCGATATCGTAATGGTTTTATTTGTGATGGTTACAAAATGTCCGAAAGGAGTTGTATTAATTGATACATTTGTTTTAGCTATCTGAATTTTGGAGCTATTGGTTTTTTGATTGGTCAAGAATTTACACGTGGTCTCATTGATAAAGGTGAAGTAGTTACTTATATTGGAATTTCAGACTTATAAATTAACAAAGCATATCCTCCTATACTGATTTTCTAAAATTAGCAAGAGAAAATTGCATTGCATTAAATTTTATTGTAGTAGTCTAATACTTGCTACTAGGTTAGAAAACATTCAAAACTTCTTATTTCAATAAATTTGCTATGTCAGTAGACCATAAGAGCCACAAAAGAATTGTAGCATTTACAAAATTTGTATGATCAAATTATCGTTAGAAAAACTGCATTATTAAATTCAAACAAAAGCGTTGCATAATTTTATGATCAGGTTTGAGTAAAATCTTCACAAAATACATGATCAAATTGAAGTAAACCGCTACAAAAGTTTTATGGTCAAATTTAAACAAAAATATTACAAAAACGGGATGATGGAATGAGCCATTATACAAATTGCTTGATGAAATTCCGAAAAAGTCGTGAATTTGTTTAAGTAATTTGGTAATGCAATTTTGAATGCAGTTATATTCACCTAGCTTAGATCTAATTCATAAAAGAACACTAAATTGCTCATAAGAAATGGTAAATGAGGCACATGTCATTATTGAGAATTGCTCGAGAACTAGCTAAAAAGTACAGATAGTAGAGAAATACGTAAATTCACGTATATCTTAGGAAATTTTGAATAAAACACACTAATATTTTGCAGATATGCTTAGAAATACAACTACTTTAAGATGATGTTAAAACTTTTATAGCTCATAATTCAAAATGTTTTCGAAAAATTTATAAAACTTATTTAAAAATACAAATTTTAAAAGTAGTGTGGCCCCTTCGTCGCACGGAGAATATCAAGTCGATATTCAATTTCACGCCAGGTACCGGCAAGCATGTCGGCATCCACAGAGGCTATTGCGGTTGTAATTCTGGCTTTTAGGTCATCAATGTTCGACACTCTCCTCCTGTAAACGTTGTCCTTCACAAATCCCCAATGGAAAAAGTCCAGCGGCGTTATATCAGGTGCATTATGGATTTCGTTTCTATGAGCCACCATAAAATCTGTGCTTTCTCTTGTGGTGTATGCATTCTCCTTAATATCCGGCCGAATATAACATCACGTACCAAAGTACCAGAACAAACACATCAAAACTAAACATAACATAGCAATAGTTGCCAAAAACAAAAGAGAGAAAAATGCAATTAATAAGCAGAAGATATTTAGAAAAATACAGATATTTAGACTGGAAAATAAAACTATCTGAAATTAACCACACGCGCAGACGATATTTACAAAAGTAAAGATATTCAAACTTGAAAAGAAAAATATATAAGTTATTCCATCAATAAATGCCATAAGTTTGTTTATATCTTCATTATTTTATGAGTTATTAAACATCAAAATGGGTCCGGGACTTTATAAACACCCTGCATATCAAATTTAATTAAAATGGAGGAGCTGAAATTGTGAGAGCTAATTTTTTAAAAACTACTCTGCAATTTTTGCAAAACTTGGCAGTTTGGCATAATTTGAGTTGTAGAATAGAAATATAAAAAACATTTGCATGTCATTTCAGAAAAATTCCTATTTTGTGTCAAAATAGCTATATTAGAACAATGGTATATATGAATCTAATACATATCCTAAGTCGCGCTTTTGAGATATGAAAAACGCAATTTGAATTTCGTCAATCGACCCAGTAGAACAGGAGATATAGAACTATCCCGATTTTTTCCCCGCAGTGTACATTTATGCTGAAAGTGATGGTTTATCACTGGATTCTTTCCAACAGCTACGGATAAAAGCTGTTAGATGCGATATACACGTGTGGTAAAAAAATAAACAACATATGCTAAAATAAAAGTTACGAATATAAAAAGGGAATTAAAACAAACAGGCAACCAAAATTATTATAAAACACAATCCCGCAGTCACAGCAGAACACCTGAAGAAGGAATATGCCGGACGTATGTTCCAGTTCACATGAGCAGGCTCTAGAATGGTTACCAAAGAGATCGAAACCCCTATAGAAGACGTAGTTCTGACACCAGAAGTTTACCACAACGGCAGAAGATTGCTTCCTGTTGCTTCGTGCAAGACGCCATAAATCATTAACAGCCCGACAGCTGGTGTCGCACCTCTCTGCTGCTGCAGAATGGTCCATATCTCAAATAGCGTGCCGTGGGGATTTCATGAAGGTAGACTGTACACCTGACGACCTGTGGTTTCTGTTCTTTTGCCTCCATCGCATGTCAATGCCCAGTTACCCGTGAACATCGCAGTTGACACCAGAACAGTAAGGCCATGTACTCTTTATGGATGAGTCTCGGTTTAACACCCAGAACGATTCCCGAAGTGCAATGACATGGCGACAGCCAGAGACAAATTTGTGGGCTTCACTCTTCGTCGAAAGAGGCCATTGTGAACGAGGAGGCTTCTTTGTATGGGCTGGGATAGCAACGAAAGACTGCATCGACCTATACGTGACGCTATTGTTGTTCCTTTTATCGCTGCAATGGTTACCGATGCTATTTTTATGGACAATAACGTGCGTTCGCATCGCGTGGTGCAGAGTTATCTGGAGAGGGAAGCCATTACACATTTGGCCTGGCCTGCTACATTACTGGACCTGAATACCGTAGAGCATTTGTGGAACATCGGATAGCAGATCGCATCATGCCGCCAGGCACCTCTCTACGAGCTCCGATATGCTATGATTGACGAAGATTGGGCGCTGGTGCCACAACAAGCAATCAACGACACTCTTGCCATCTTGCCCCGACGTTGTCAAGCATGCATATTAGCTAGAGGATATCATACTCATTATTAACGTGATGTTAACATTGCACATTATTCCGGCTCATTAGGTCTTCGCGATGTGATGGTCGCAATACACGTGCTTTTGTATGCCTTTGCTTTATTGTTTCTTATGTTTTCTAGTAATGCCACACCAACCTGTTGGATTAATTCCATGCATATCTATTAAACAGTTTTTTTATTCCGTATTTTGTCTTTGTTGTTTATCTTTTGAGCAGGAGAGTAATATTGACTAATACTTCTTGTATTAGTAAATGCTCAAAATCCAGTTCTTGCATTTTATCAAGTTAATAAAAATGTAAGAAATTAGTATTGTTAGGAGCAACAAGTACAGACCTCTTTGATAACTGCACCAAATAACCAAAGAGAAACTTCTGCTTTATTGAAATAAATAACAGCTCAAGCAAGATAAATATCTATAAATAACTCAACGAGATAAATAAACAAATATTATTTAAGACGCAATGAATCGCTCGTTGACGAAAAATCACTTACAGAGCAAAATCTAAAATTTAATTAACTTACAGTTTCTTAAATGAATTACTAAATTCACTAACTGACTCTCGACCTCAGTGCAACCATATTTATAAGGTTGCCTAGCAAGTTCTGTCGCTTCTAAAATTTCGACTACGCTTTTTCTTAAAGTTTCTCGAATATCGCCATTTTGCAATAAATTGTCAACTGTAGCTAAATGCTTTCAGGAGAGTTTCTGCCCATATTATATCTGTTTCTAATTGAACTTTCACATTATAATCATCGATCTACTCGCTAAAAATAAAAAGTTTACAACATGATACAAAAAATAAAGCTTTTAAGCAGAAAACGTGGCCGCAAATTTCATTAAACAAAAATACAATGTAAATTTATTACATAAGATGCCCCAAACTAACAAACAAATTAATAAATTAAAATAATAAAAGACACTTTAAATGCATACACATGTACAAAAAATATAATCAAATAATTATAAATATTTACATACATTTACAATAGTAGACTGTTGTGCAAAACCTAAGCAACAATGTAAAAATTTAGCAGATAGCCATGAAATTGCAGAAAAGGTTAGGTTAGGTTAGGTTACTCAATTATGGCAAAGCACACGAGGGCTATCTGCCTAAGGGGAGGGATGCCTTCGTGGAGGACTTTCTAAGGGTAACTGGCTCGTATACACGTTACACATGGGGAAAACCACGAAAACGCCCATGCAGCCAGCCCGTTCGCGGGATTCGAACCTCGGACCGAACTACCAGTGTTCAGCGTCTTTACCGCTCGGCCGCTGGTGGGCCTGCAGAAAAGGAGGTCTGGAGATCAGTAAAATGAACATGTAAGTCAGTAGAAACGTCATGCGTATGCAAATATCGGGAACGAAACAGAGGTGACGTGAGCATACACAAAACGCGTGATGTCGGCGCGCGCAGCTCAACATTTAGAATAAAAGTAAGGACGGAGATGCAATTCAACATATTCGCTGAAAGTGCCAGTGAGTCAGTTCGTGAAATAGGGCTAGAAGAAATCACCTGGACGACTTCACACGTGGAAGAATGATCGGAAAGCTGCAGGAGGGGCCTACTGTCACCAGTGTAGCTGCAGAGTTCGGAATCAACAAAAGTGTCGTTTCACGCGCTTGGAAAGCGTTCCAAACCACAGGTACAGCTGTGAGAAAGGTTGGTGGTACCCACCCGAGGACGACATCTGCAGAAAATGACCAATATATCGTCCTGCAGGCGAAAAGAGGCCGACAGCAGTCAGCAAGCGTCATTGCTCGGCAACTCTGTACAGCAACGGGGCGACAAGTGTCGCGGTTTACTGTGGCCAGACGCCTTCAGAAAGGGGGCCTATTCTCCCGCCGTCCTGAACGCTGCCTTCTGTTGAAAGTTGGCCACCGACGCCACCGTTTACAGTGGTGCAGAGAGCACAAAAACTGGACAACTGATCAATGGAGCCGTGTCCTCTTTACGGATGAGAGTCGGTTCAGTACCAGAAGCGATTCTCAACGCGCTTTGATTTGGAGAGAGGTCGGGACCCAGCTTTATCCCAGTAACATCAAGGAAAGACACCGTAACAAGTTCTTGTCTGGGGAGGCATTATGCTGAACGGGCGAACTGAGCTCCACGTTTTCGACAGAGGGTCTGTAACCGGGGATCGCTATTGTGAGGTGGTACTCCTTCCCCATGTGCGTCTGTTCCGAAGTGCCATTGGCCCAGACTTAATTTTTATGGATGACAATGTACGGTCACATCGGACTCTTGCTGTTGAGGAGCTACTGGAAAGTGAAGATATCACTCGAATGGATTGGCCAGCGTACTTCCCATATTTAAATCCCATCGATCATGTGTGGGATGCTTTGGGGAAACGCATTGCAGCACGCTTACATCCTCCGGAGAACACCCAACAACTCAAACAGATGCTGATTGAGGAATGGGCGCTCCTACCGCAAGAAATGTTGCACCAGCTAGTTCTGAGTATACGGAGACGGTGCGAAGCAACTATTGCAGTGAGGGAAGGGCATATCCCATATTAAGGAACATCTGCTTGTTGTGCTTCCTCTTGGATAGACAACCATGAGTCACAATACTATGCGTTTAATAAAGCTTGTTTTTGTTTGATTCCATACCGTATGCATTGTATTCCTTTTTCAGCTCCGATGCTTTCGTCATTCTTTACGTACATAATACTCTCCTTCACTTCTGTATTTCATGTCTCCCAGTTGATTTCTCCTGGAGTTATGGCAAAAAACCCTGCTGTTGCTTAAGTTTTGCACACCAGTGTAAAATACTGATATATGGTAAGCTAGTCTAAAGTAAAATCTTCTATTTAGTATTTTAATGCTGGTAGTTTTGATGAAAAGCATATAAATAGAAATTAGGCTGATATTAGCTTGAATGACGTAATCCACTTTTAAAAAATTTTATTATTTGTTATTTTTTGCATCTGCTAATACGACGAAATATTTTTTTATTACTTTGTTCAAAATCATGCCAGGAAAAGGATCAGCTACATTGTCTTGATATGCAGCAAATTTGATTTTTCATGTTTCCTTTCCAAATTACTTTTAGAAATATTATTTATTCTTCAGTAGCAATTGAAAAGCAGTTATAAGTATTATGAAATTGAAAAAGTGATCTGTAATATGTACAAGGAGATCAAGGACTTTAAAAAGTATAAAAAATACAAAATGTATAAAAAGTATTTATGTTCTTCCAACTTTATTTGTATTACTAATAATTATGTCATAGGTCTCCATTACCAATATGGTAGAACGCGCTTATGGTTGAACTCAAATGTAAACTGCGCTTTTGAACCGACAGCAAAATGTTTAATAGAACAATACGGGAATTACACTGGTTACGTTAATAGTTCTACTGGATATA
Organism: Stegodyphus mimosarum; assembly: GCA_000611955.2. Classification (NCBI taxonomy): domain Eukaryota; kingdom Metazoa; phylum Arthropoda; class Arachnida; order Araneae; family Eresidae; genus Stegodyphus; species Stegodyphus mimosarum. The sequence goes on from KK120865.1 coordinate 473,519, forward strand.
CATTAAAAGTAAGTGTATTTAGGATTATTTAAAGATTTTAACCTTTCATCTAGCTTGTATCATGTTAGTCCTGTTTGTATCTATAGGCAACTATTACTTATCCAGAGGTCGATCAAAGAAATATGTCTTAAAATAAAGATTTAAAAAAAGTTTTTTTTATTAAAAACGACAGAAACGTGTTGTTTTAAACCATCAGGGTAAAAAATTTGGTTACAATAAATACTAAAAGAAAAAGAACGATAACAGGGGGACAGGAAAGTAATGTCGTTTCTGCTCATGTCGATATTTGATTGTCATTTGTCAGCTCACTGTGTATCTCGAAGGCATGCCAAAGTCATTTTAAGGTTACTGTGACTTGCTCACATCTAAATAATTCAATATTAAACTTTTTGTTTTCAATTTGGGATGAAATGGCAAGCCAAATGCTTTTTGAGTTTCGCAAGGGTAGTAACGCAACAGTTGCGACCAAAAACATTTGCGATGTTTATCCACGTGCATTAGACTTTCGTAAATGCCAAAGATCGTTTTTCAATTTTGATCTCTCTGAATTCTATCGATCAGGAAGACCAACAACATTAGGCAACGATATGCTAAGGGCAGAAGTGGAAGCAAATCCATGTCAAACAGTCGAGGAATTGTCAAACACCCTTAAACAAGCTTGGTCGACCATCTGAAGTAAATATAATCTCGGGGTCGAGGAGGAGTCTTCATCGTCTTTTCAAATCTTTATTATTTACACTTATATTACAAATACTATATACAACTATTCAAATTAAATATTCTGGAATATTCACATAATATGCGCCGATATTATATGCCTGATTTCATCGACAGCCAATATCGCTGCCGTCTAAAGCCATTCTGAATAAGCTAATAGGGTTGCCGTAATATCTGGCTCCCTTCAAGTGCCAGTGAAGATTTTTAATCTTCAACACCATCCAAGCATATTTAAAGTAGATTGGAAAAATAAGCACAGCAGGTGTTTGAGTTCCCTATAATCTGTTCGAAGAGAGCTAAGTCAGCCGATCCATCACACGCAACGTATTGCTTCAACGGCACCGTACAGGACCGTGTTTTAATTGTTTGATTGCTGGACACGAAGAATATGGTCCTATATGATTATCTAAAACGCGAAAGGCAGTGGCTCTGTCCAAGTGAATCACCGCTAAGCCGAGTTTACATCCCAAAAAGGCGCTTCTGTGTGTTTGGTGGAGTATTTGCGGAATTGTTCATTTTCAATTGCTGAAATCTGAGTAGACTGTTGACGCAAACATTCATTGTGAGCAGATGGATCGAGTGAACCAATCTTTAATCGAAAAATATCTGGCGATAGTCAACAGGAAAAGCTTTATTCTGCAACACGACAATGCAAGACCGCACTGTGAAAGACGAACACTGGAAAAAATTAATGAATTGGGGTGGGAGGTACTGCCTTACCCAACATGCTCGCCCGATATCGTATCCTCGGATTTCCATTTTTCTGATCCCTACAACATTTTCTTAGTGGCAAAAAATTTGAAAGTTTGGATGATTTTCAATTTTTTTTGCCGCTAAGATATGATAATGTCCACTGATGTCCAAAAGGCCATCTCGAGATATTTTACTCAAAAACTGATTTTTATCGGCCCAGGATTGAAAATCTGCATACTAGATGGCAAAAGGTTGTTGATAACGATTGTATTATAGTATTGATTAAAAATAAAAATTTGTTAAAAATTTATTCGTTTGAATTTAATGTAAGACAGCAACATTATTTTCCGATCCCCTTATTACGTAGGATAACAACAGTGATAGCAGACGATATTCTAGTATTTATGAGCTATTTTTATACACAGCAAAACCTTATTTTAACTGTATCTAATCTGGGATATAGAAACAATTGTACTATAAAAGCAATAAGTGATATTTTTACCAAGTCTGAACTCAATGACACTGTTAAAGTTACCTTATAAATATTATTAACTAAAGCCATTGAAAACTTATTTTAATTACTCTTAATGATATATATCCAATGCATTGTTTTGTTTTTAATACTAATTTGAATTTACACATTAAGTGAATTCATTAGTCCGACTGAACTGTTTAAAAATACAAGTAAATTGTCAATAACATTTTTAGCTAATTATAATATGAGTTACTTCTCTTCCTTGCCTTATCTATTTTATCTCCTTATAGTGTTATTTGTTTTATTTATTTCTTGTCTTATCTCTTTCTCTTTATTGTTATCTTTGCTGCTTTTTGTTAAAACAGAAGCAAAACACGAAAGACAAATTATAATACATAACTGTTTTTAAAAGGTGCATAAAGCTGCTGCATGATAAAGTTAGTAAATATTTAAGTCTGCTTACACAGCCAAAGCTAAGTTTTTAATAATATGACCTTCCCTCACCTAAAACTCACCTTATCTCATGCAATTTGATTCGTTTTTTAAACTGGTCAAACATAAAAAGAGCAGTCATAACTAACAAACATGTGAATAGAAAGTAAAATAGAATAGAAAATGGGAAAATGTTTAAGGAAAAATGATGATAAATTAGAATAATAAAAAGATGCAAATTTTGTGAAAGTCGAAGTTAATACCTAAATCGCGCAGAAATAAATCAAAATGCCCACTTTCTGAATTTGATGACTGGATGCTATACCAAAAAGATATTCATGCCTCCATCATTTCGGAAATTTTCCAATAGGCTGAGAATACGCTTTTGATCTCAAAAAAGTTACATTTTACAGAGATGGGACTCATTCTTAATCCAGACGTATTTTAATCTCCATCTGAGAGGAAATGACCTGATGTTTCTATGACTCAGATTCATCAGTTTCTTTAAACTTAATTTGATGGACCCTATAAATCGTTCATGAAAAACGTTCTTACCAACTTTCTTTCCAACTTTTGGTATGAACTTCCATTCACTGGGCTAATCACCAAAATAATCTTGACCTTCTTTCTTGTTAGAAATATTCCATAAGCATTAAATGTCTTTATCTTGATAATTTTTGCATTATAGGAAAATTTTATGTTACAAGCTTCGCCTATTGCTATCAGTCATATGAATAACAGCTGGAAATTCTTAGTTAGCATGGTGGGAAATACTAACATTGATTTCTAGTAGTCTTTAAACTATCTATTTTAATATGGATAATTCTCCTTTCCATTCTAAAAATAATAATTGCTTATAATAATAGGCTTTAAACAGCGTCATTTCAAATTTAATCCCTGTCAAATGATTCTTGCATATCGCTCATGAAGCAAATATTTATGTAATGCTTCAGTCAATAATGCTTTCAAATTTGGGAAACGAAACTTACTATTAACTAATAGTCTTAAAGCTATATTAAAACCCAATCACTGTGCACCAAAGTTTCACCTCGGATGCATAGCATTCGATAGTAAGATTAATGTTGCTGCTTTTCTTATCACAACGTCCTAAAAATGCAAAATTCTTTCAAGAATAGGCGCGCTTAGTGCAAATTAATCACCGATGCATAAAAATATTTGTTGACGAAAATAGAGAAATATTAGATCAGTGATGACGGCAGCTACTTTTTTATGCATCTATGTGTTTTCAATATCCAAATTGTTTCATATTGTTTTTTGTTTTACGAATTCGTGGATTTGGAGTTACTGACGATAACACTTGATGAAGAATGAAAACAAAATTTATTAGCCAATATTACTCAAAAAAGCTCCCATAACGCCTTTACGGTCATAGAAAAATTACCAGAAACACTCTCAAACAATCAGCAACACAGCCTTCAGGCTATAACAGTGAAGACAGCTTCACGGCAAAGCGCTAGAGTACGGCTCCCGTCACGGTTCGGTCGTTCTCTGAACTTAAAGTACTCTCGAGACTCTCCACGCTGCAACTCGCGATGCACTCGATAGCCTAATCGACAACCTTCACGATGATCACTAACTCGCGATATCTCTCGAAGTAATGTCTCTCGAAGCACTAACTCGCGATACTCTCGACGCCCTACTCGGCACTAGACTGACGATGAACTCGATAGACTACGAAACACTCTCTGACTGACTGCTACTTCGCGTGCAGGCAGGGTTTGTGTATCTTTTGAGGTGCGTTCGAGAACATTCCGAACGTAAGATCTCCGTAAGATTTCGGAAAGAGTTCGTTCAAACCGGTAAGAATTCGTTCTAGAAGGTTGTCCATCCTAAAACACATCGCCAATTTTGTCACTAAAATGGCTATTTCTTCCCAAATTTGGCAACCCTGCCTTCCTTTGCTATTTTTTATCAACCGTAAGACCGCTTTGGAGGAAGCTATCTTACCGCAGCTGGACATTTCGTAACAATATGTATAAGTATGTAAAAGCTTTTCCATTTTCATCTCCGGTTTGCAGAGGCGTTGCTAAATCAAGATCTGCGACCTCAAACGGATTTGTCCAAGTTATTCTTTTTGCCACTTAGTATATATTCTGTGCCATGTATTAAAACTATTACAGATTGGCATCTCTTTTACAATCTATTGTGCAATAATCGTTGGCTGCATATGTTTCGTTTGTTATTAGATATAGTATTTTGTTCATATTTAAGTTCATTGTATTGTACATGTTTCTCCATTGCTCATTCCTGTTTCTCATTCCTGTATACTTCTCCTAGTTCCATTACTCATTCCTGTATACTTCTCCTAGTTCCGAAGCTGGTGTTTATTCTACTATCCGCCACAGAGTTAATAAGTTTTAACTGCACGACGACGAGACAACAGCCATCCTCTTCTATTTCTGCTTTACTATCACTCGAAGCGAGTCGCCCAGCCGGTAAAGTGGTTAGTGATACTAATTGCCGTGCTGACATAGATATGGAGATGGTGAAGTGTGGTTAGACATCCATTGTTTAATCAGAGGCAATATGGGTATTGTCCATACTGCATATATTTCTACTTGGGAATAATTCCAAAGTCTAAGCTAGGTTAAAGCTACTTTTTGCCTAGTTTAAAATTTTTCTTCTGCGTGCGGCTATTCCATTTTGAACTAAGCTAATGTTTAACTTAGGTATAATTTCTTCGCATTAAGTACCCAGATCCTTCTGAGCCCTTTACAGGGCTCACAAGCAACACAATAACTCCTGCCATGTGTTGCTCTGTTGCCAGGCGTTATTGTTGCTAGGTGTTGCTATGTTTTTTACTGTGTTTACATATACATAGTTCCGTGCCTCTTGCGGACAGGAAGTTCATTATGTTTATGATTCTCTTTATGAGATGCTTGTTCTTGATAGCATAGCTTAAAAAAGGATTTATTTCCCTTTCTGAGTTCGGAAGTTTTAGATGATGTTCAACTGGGAAGGAGAATTTAAATAAATAGTATTCAAGGCCGTCTGTTTCTCCACATACATACTGATTTGATGAATTACAGCCGTGATGGACCTTTGTTCGAATCGCGGAGAAAGCACGGGCGTTTCTAAGCAGCTAGTGTCTTTGCGGCAAGGGAGCACTCAAAATATGCTCCAAGGTGTAAGTCTTCTTGACAAACTGGTGGTAGGGGAAGAGAAGTAGGAGACCCTCAGATCTCTTGCAGGGTGTTCTCCCTTAAAACTGGAGCGGAAACCTAACATTTAACTAGGTTCAGCAATGCCTCAATAACTAATGGTGCTACAGAGGCGCTGGCTTTAGTGTGTACCTTTAACTGTCATCGCAAGTGGGATTCCCCTGGCCTGTTGACTAAAATTATTTGCTTATAGAGCGTTATTTCTTAGCCTAAAGTAACCCGCAAAGGGATACATTTAGGCGGACGTCCAAAAGTGTCAGTTAATGTGTGTGGACTAACTGATTTTATTAAATTTGTCAAATTTATTTTCTAATGTAAATTATAATTAATTTCATTAAAAAAATGCATTTGATGGGTGAATTTTGTCTGCAAATGATCTTTAACAATTTTTGTGGTAATTTTTATACTTACAAAAGAAGATAAAACTTTAATATACATGTAAATTATGTCTTTTGGCAGATAAACGGCACTGGTACCCTACCACAAAATGTAGCAGACAATGGAGGTCTCATTGCAGCTTATAAGGTAAGAAAATAATAATTGCTTCCAATCATCTTTTAGTCGGTACCATGAACATCAGCGCAAACTGAGTATCATCATTTGTTAAGCAAGCTGGACAAATCGAGCTGCTGGCGACAGTAACCGAAAAAGAAACTTTTCGCCCCAGCTCTGTAATTTACTTATCACATTGTGGGAAACTTCACTAAGCATTAAAATGCAAATATCATGAATATTACTTATTCCTACATTTTTTTTAACATCCTACATTTTGTTTGCTTATTTCCTTGCTACTTAATTTACTGAATATACTGTTGGAAACTTCACTAAGCTTTAAAATGTAAATATCATGAACATTATTTAAAATTCCATCCTACACTTTCTTGCTTATTTCTCTGAAGTGATGATTTAGCCTCTGCAGTTAAGTCAGATTTATATTGCCTTATATTTTGCATTTATGGAAAGTTTGGACTAAATCGTTTAGTTCAAAATTCTGCACTCCAAAATTTTATTTAAATTTTGCTGTATTTGATAGATCAAATTAAAAAGTTTTGCCTGCTTTTGGTATTACTTAATTCTATTGCACTTTCTTCCTTTTGAAGTTTTAGTTTACATCCGATAATAGTCACAAATGAGTTCAAATTAAAAATATTAACATTTCAACGAATACTAAATTTCATATTAGCACGTAACTGAACACTATATCTGAACTTATTTTTCAGTTTTTGACTTATCTGAAAAAAATTTTGTATGATATTTTTTTCTTTTCCTTTCTTTCTTCTGTAGGCTTATCAGTCATGGGTGACTCGTAAAGGAGAGCAGCCAACTTTACCAGCTGTAAATTATACGCCGAACCAGTTATTCTGGATCAGTGCAGCAAATGTATGTTTCTTTTAGAAAAGTGAATAAATTATCATGTCGTTTGAACATTACAACACGTACAACAAGTTTACATTGAAGAACACAGAACATTACAACAAGTACATTTACACAGAACATTACTACATTATATACAAAGGCGAAAAAATGCACGAGAGAGAGGTATGTAAGTAAATACAATATTCTAGTAATATAAAATAATTAAGGTAATTTACAATTAGGCAAAAAAAGCTCCCTATATTGGAGTAATTTTCGAATACGACTTCGATTTCGAAGGCCTTCAAATATAGGTCAGGAATAAAAAGAGAACAAAAGAGTTTGTTTTGTAAAGGTGGGAGAAGCGACTACCATTTTGTATGGAAATCGATGGGTAGAGTAAAGAGAAAATGAGGTAGCACCGTCTGTCAAGAAAAACAGTAAGGAGAAGTGAAACATTTAAGCTACTAGAGTGCACAAAGTTTTTTGCAGAATTAAATTGAAAATAATGTTATTTAATACATAAGCCAAATTTCATTGAATAAGAAAGACTTGCATTGTGAACAAAAAGGAAATCAAATTCACTAACTGGAGAAACTTATGGATAGTTTTCTACTTGGGAACAATACTAGGTAGGTTAAACCTTTCGCGCCGACTGTTTTTTATACGTGCCAGCAAGTAACGCGCTTATTTCCCGGCCGACACGCTGGCGTGCCAGAGCATTTATTTTCCTCGAACATTTTAAAACCTATAACTTTTGGCGCAAGATGGCATTGTATGTCGATACCGTTTCAGATACATGTAGGTTTGATCTTCTACTCAAAATGAGAGTAGCATGACTCACATGCACGAGGTTTTTGATTATATAAACATAAGGGGAAAGGAATGTTTCGGAATGGCATGCTTTATGACGGCTCTTTAAGCTATCATATATGTTAAAATTAGCGTGTAAGGTTCTACTGTGTATCTGCTGTGTAGATCTTGAGAAATAGTGATTGCACCAAAGAAGGGTTAAAACTGCCCTTTATTAAACTCTTTAAATTATGTACAATGCGTCAACTTGACGCTAACATACTACGCCGCTGCTTGGGCGGTAACTGAAACAGTAGAATCAAACTCAAAATTGGAAATATTCACAAGTAGTAGAATTAAACTACAGGGCTCGTACAATCCTGTGTCCTACAGCGCATAGATGAGTCTAGTGGCAGCAAGATAATAGCTATAAAGCCACGTCTAACCAGTAATAACTGCTAAGCGGAAGCTTGCGTATAAGCACGCACAGAGATTTCTCAAAGTCTCTCTGATTTTCCTTACTGGAACGTCGATTTTTAAACTTTTGCTCCCCCTGGAAGAATTCGCACACGGGCTACCAAATTTAAATATTCTGGCACTGACAATTAGGGGAATAAGGCTTATAGGAAAGTAACTTAAATTTAACTGGTTATTTAAAATAAATATAAATCCCTACAAGCGTTTAAAAATTTTTTTTCTTTACTTTGCATGAAAATATATGAAAACAAATTGCTCACATTGAGAAATAATTTTCGTAAGCGCTATTCAAATTATTCCAAAGTTTTAATTCATAAAATATATTAATAAACTTTTAAAGTTATAGGAAAAATACAAGAAAGTCTGTTTAAAAAAGTAAGATCTTTCACGTGAACTGGAAGATAGACACTCACTGAGCTCAGTCTCTGACAAAATGTCCATATGAGAATCACTAGAAATACCGCTTTATAACTCTTCAGGAAATGAATCGTCACACTCATTCATATCACTAATTAAAATGTAAATATCCTTTACCATTCGTCTGACAAAAAATACTTGTTCGCCATAATTAACGGAAGTCGTATAAGGTATACAGCTACTTTTTTGCTTAGTTTAAAATTTTTCCTATGAGCTCGGCTATTCCTTTTTTAACTAAGCTAATGCTTTATTTAGGTATAATTTTCAAGATCTGTTCAATATAAATATCAGTTTAAGATCTAAAACCTTTATTGCTTAGGGAAGACATAAATGGGAAGTCTATTTCATTTTTTTTTCTGATATGGTCATTTGGTAAAGTGCTTGACTCCATTATAACTATTTCAGGTGCTATGTCAGAAACAAACAGACGAATATCTCGAGAACCAAGTTCTTACAGGAACGAAACCTCCATCAAACCATCGGTGAGGAAATATAATTTTTTTTTATTTTAATAGCAGTAATTTTTCTGAAATGAGGAGTACGATTTACCACTTACCATTTTTAAAATACTCAGCATCATATAAAATATTTAATTTATAGATTTGATTGAGTTCGGTATCAAGACAAAAGTGAAATGTTTGAATTAAACTGTATTTAATGTTCAAGTTAAGTTTTACATGAACATATTTAAAATGGACTTTTTTTTTTGTAGAGTGAATGGAGCAGTGGCTAATCTTCAAGAGTTTGCCAACGATTTTAACTGCATGGCTTCGAAAATGAATGCAACGAACAAGTGCCGCGTTTGGTAGACTAGACAAATGGATATATTCCTAACCCAATTGGTAAATTGATAAAAGTAATGGAATTGTTTGCATAATTAGTGCGAACGTGGTTCAAATACCCATACCCATTTAAACCATTTAAACAATTCTAAAATTGTAAGAAATTTATTATCTTTAAATAAATTATTTAAACCTCCTTTTCTCACGATTCTTTGTATTTGCGAGTATAGATTTAATCACAGAAACTGCATTATTTTTTCACTTGATAATATTGCATGTTTTATCGTAAAAGTAATGGTGTATTTTTAGCACGAAAATTTGTATAGTATGTAGAAAGTAACGGTTGTGATTGCTGAGATTCGTCACTAATTGTCTTGGCTTCTACTAGTCTCTTCAGCTTAGACATTATTTCTATCAATTCTTAATGTCCTTAAGGAATATTAAATAAATAGTGACATTGTAATAAACTAAATGTACTTCAAGCAAGTTCCTGTCGATAACATTCGGAAATTAAGTAAAATGACGTATAAACGCATTATATTAATTTCTTGAATACATGAGTTATTTTAATTACCAGGTATACATGAATTATTACTGCTAAATTTTAATTAATTTAGCAGAATATCCGCTTCTTTTTCCTTATAATGGTTTTAAAATTTTACTATTAGCAGTTTTAGTGTTAAGTACACTGTAACAGGGAGAGAATTTCTTTCATAATCATCACAAAATAATACTTCCTTTTTAACACTAGTTTCTTTCTTTTTTAACTACTTAAATATTCATATAACGTTATTGCTCTGCTAGTATCGCTATATAATTCTTTGGCTCACCTTGATTTTCCACCCTAATTTCAGCAAGTTTTAATCGTAGTATAAATTCTGGAAAGTTCGATAATGTGTATAATTTAAATCGTAGTAACAACGAATGTCATTTCATTTACTTAAGTGTACAAAATCCGTTTAAGAGGCCTTATGTTTTAGACGTGGTTAAGGCGCTTATTAGTTAGTTAGCTTAGTTTAAGATGTTTAGACGTTTAAGAGGTTTTCTCTCAAAATTATCTCCAGTTTATTGAAGTTTTGTATCGGCGTATGCACATATTCTAAATGAGTTACAAATAATTTGATCAAAGATGAATTCCAATCACAAACGATGCACCTAAATGACAGCTATTTTTGAGACATCTGTACATATTGGAACTTAACTGTTGTATTTATGCCTCTGCTCAAGAAAAAGTTCTCTATATATTACCTCATTAGTAGTTTGCTTATCAATATAGTGGAAAACATCTAGAAGCGGAATGACTGGATTATTTGAAGGCGGAATATCAAATTGCTTTACTGCCTGGGCTTTTACATCAGACAGGACGTATTTTTCTATCAGTGGTTGAACTCTTGTAGAGAATGGAAGCATGCAAAGACAGCGGTGACAATAGTATGTTGTAACAGACTTCAAGACAATACAGATGACCCCGATGGCCAGGTTTGATATCATAGTAAAGTGCTGATGAAGAGATAACTCTCTTCTCTCAATTGAGGCGATGGTTCTAAGCAGTAGAAAGCTCGTGTAAAGCTCTGTGCGGGAGATGTTCTGAAGGCTCCAGAACAAATACGCAGAGCTTGATGTTGAACAAGATCCAGTAGCAATAAGATAGAAGATTGTACAGATCCATAAAAGATAGTGCTAGAGTCTAATCTAGAGTGCATGAATTTTCTATAAAAGCTGAGCAACCATCCACGCTCTGCGCATCAAGAGGTGATCGCCAAGACTTCCAGTTGTCCTAAATATTTGAGAAGATTAAGTTAGATAAGCACTTAAAAATATTGTACTCTTCTGCAATATCAAAACATTGGTGCACCAGTACAAGTACATACATATAACAATACGATACACTTCTAAATTTACTACGGTATTATGTTATATTATTATTTCCAACACAATGCAGTTTGAAAATCAAAACATGCATGCATCAAAACTCATATGAAATATTTACATTGGAGATACAGATTAAAACAAAACATGATGTGTGCTGATATACTATTGTCTGGATAATTATACATATTATGCATTATTCAGGTTTATGGCATTTTTCCTTTCTCCGACAACGTGGCAGTTGGCCACCCACATTGATAGTTCTGGATTGCTGCTGCCCTTACTGTGGCATGATGCTGTCCAGTTACATAGTCGATTGGTAAATTCCAAGATCTATTTCAGAATATTTCTGGAAAGTCTGAACGCGTACGTGTTATAACAAATGTTATTTAGCAGTTAATTGCCAGAAATTGAACTGGTTTTCTAATCTTCGTTTGCATTAACATTTTTCCTGACCTTTTAATTCAAAGAACATCAATAGAACTTACGGTCATAACTGAAAGCAGGCCATAACTGAAATTAAGAAATATTCTTACCCAGAGCCCCCACCCATCGGGAAGCTCACACAGGGAACGGAGGCAACAGGGTTTACCCAAATCTAAATACAATATGTCTTACTGTCAACTTTCCTGAAACATCCCTAAGTTACTGATTACTAACATAACGAGTTGGAGCCAACTGATCGACTCTATCGGTGAAATCTAATTGCCTCTCTTTTTAATCTGAAGCAGAGGCCACAGCATTATGTTCGGGACGGTACCTCGACCCGAATAAATACAATGAGTTTACTAATTAACTGGAAATAAAATATCTCCAGAAATATTATTGTTAACACGATTATTGATCAAACAAAAAATATTTGTAATAACAGCAATGATTTGTCAAAATAGGTTATTTATCAATTAAAATATTAAAGAATAACAAAATTCTACTTAATTTCATCATAAAACAACTAGCTAAACTACAGTTAATTTGTCAAACAGTTGTCAATCTGATAAATATTTTCACCAATAAACTACTGTTTTTAATGAAAGGCTATACGTAAACTACTATGGCTGTATAGTTTCGATGTTTCAAACACAATTGAATTAGGCACTCTTGTCAAAATTCTTACATTAGTTTTAAATTAAATTAGACTATTTAATAATTACTTACCGCTTTTATTAGCAGAATGAGCTTACTTCAGCTTCCAAGTCTCAAGACAGCCCTCTTGAGTGAATTCTCTTTACTGTAACATTTGACTATTTTTTTTCGCTGTCTGTCTTTATTCTCTTTTAGATCACTTTTTTGATAAATTCACATTTTGCATTCTCTAAGATTGCTCAAAACTTAGCTCACAAATTACTTGACACTGCCTTAACGTCATCAGGATTATTGAGCTTCTTCGAATTCATTTATTTACTCTTAACAATTTTTTAACGTTTTCAAAAATAATTTTTTACAATGCATTACACTTTTCTCGATTGCTGAAATCAAAAAAAATATTTTTGGTATTAAACCACTACAACTTATTCTGTTCGTTGAACTAAACATTACAGCTTTTTCCATTCACTGAAATGAAGCTAGCTCATGCTTCACTTGGCATTTATTTTATGTTGGTTGCTTTTGGATTTCTTTTAGGTTTTTACAATCTAGGAAATTCAATGCATTTTCCTTTTAAAAATACTTCATATTTGCTACACTAAATGTTACAATGGAAGTTTTTTCTAATTATTTTCAATAATATTAATCTAATTCCATAGTTTTAAATTACTAATTTATCTAAATTTATTACATAGCACATTTTAGGTTTGGCTACTAAACAGATCGAATATAATTTTTTGTTTCTAAACTTTTGTTTGTGGTAGTTTTCCGTTTCAGAACTTTTGTCACTGTAATGTTGCAAATTTTAATAACGAACTTCTTTTTTTATTTTTATTTTATGTTCTTTATGATAAACTTAAATTTTTTTATATGTTGGATAGCTTCTGTTTTACATGTTTTTTGAACTCGGCCCCCTTAAAATTTTCATTATTGTTTGATTTTGATGGAAAAATTTAAAAGAAAAAAGTGTTTAACCCAGCCTGTAGGGTTGCAAAATTTACATATGTTCTTGTTTTCGCATATGTTGGATTGTCTGTTTTTGCAGGTTTTGTTTTTTGGATTCGATCTGCTCAAAGTAATATTTTCATGTTTTTTTTTAAATTTATTTATATTTTTTGATGCTATAATTCTGCAATTATTTGCATTGTTTATTTTGGCATGTAGGAGTTGAATTGATAAAAATACACCTTATTTGATTGTTTTTCTGCGATTATTTTGAAATTTAAATTTAAATTTTAAATTTTAAGCTTTAAATTAGGTCTTTATTGGTTCAGCAACGGACTGATTCAACTTGTTGCACTAGCCATTTGATGACAATGGGGTGAAAGATGTAAATTTCGTATTTTATTTTTGGTTTCGCATATTTTCCCCCTTTTTCCTTGCTGCTTGCAGCTGTGCTTGAGATATTTAAATATATTTATCTCTATTTAAATACGGGATGAATTATAGACGTGTTATTCTTTATTTATTTTGGATTATATATATATATAGAGAGGGAGAGAGATAAGTAGATAGATGACTAGATAGACAGACAGATTATTATAAGCAAATCTTTTATAAAGATAGAGAGATCGCCAATTATGGAACTTTCAATTCGAGATCTATCTATGTATTATACCATTATGATCTCCTGTATCTAGTAAATCTTACTCGATACATAGAATACTTGTTTAAAAACGAATTGTCTTACCAGTAGTCCAAGATAATTTTTAATTCGTTTCAAAGAAAGGCTATTATTTTTCTTCAATGCAGTTGTGCAAATAGGTTTCAAATATAGGCATACAAAGATGGTTACATAGGGAAATATGCTCTCTCTTTTGACGCAGCTAATTGGTTTTAGAATTTATTCAACTATTGATAGAATCTCTTCAATTCAATAAGAAAGTATAAGAGCAGTAAGAAATTTATTTACTGAAGTGCAGAAATTTTTCAACTACTTCTTTCTCAAAATTAATTGAATATTCTTTCATAACATATCTGAGAGTAAGTAAATATACACAGCTGAGCACTGCTATTTCGTAGAGATCATTTTATTAACTATGGCAGGCAATCAAAGATAAGGAAAATTCTCCTACAGAATTGACTTATTCCATGTTGCAACACAGTCGGTATTTAAGGAGTTGTCAAGTTGATGGATATGAACTTTTGGAAATATCGAGGAAAATGTTTTATAAAGTTCAAAATCTTTTTTTTCGAAATCTTCCATAATTTCACCAAGTAGGCGGGAAATCAGAGAAGTTGATAACGTAGAGCAGGATCTACTACCAAGACTCAGAAGAAGGGTTTCCACAAAAATCTCAAGTTCTACTTGCTCTATCCTTATAGCTCAAACGTCAATTCATTCAGAATTGAAAGTTCTTAAATGGTATAATACACTAGATAATGTTTACAAATACAATAAGAGGCGAGAAAGTCAGGAAAAAATATATTCAACAAAATTGTTACTTAAAAATAGATTAAGTAAACCATTTAAAACAATGCATAATGCTAGACAAATTACAAAAATATATTAAAAAAATAAACAGTTATTTACAAAAATTTATCACTTTATCTTCCGCGTGGCACAGCGGGAAATGAAATTTTATAATGCGTAAAAAAGGTTCTAGTTTTATTAGTTAATTTCTGTTTACTTATGGGTATTTTTAAAGTTCTTTGTCAAATTCAGCATTTTATTTGACATATAAGACTTGCTGATTCAGTTTCTAAATCAATAAGGTTATCTGCTTTTCGATGAAATTACCTTAAATTCTCATATCTGAGCAAAAAAGAAATAAAATTATTAAATTCTTACATTGAACTTTATTAAAAAATTAAAATAATATACATTTACAATTTATTAATCTTATATAGAAGAAGAAAATATAAGCTAGAAATTCTCTAATTCTAAAATTAGGCTTTTCAGCTTAATTAAAAGTACTGAAATTTTAATCCTTACTGATGATCAGTATATGTTTTGATTCTGAAATTTTATTTAGAAGATTGCTATAAAACAAAATGAAAATACAAAGGACGTTTACACATTTTTAGAAGAATTAGAACGATTAAAGGAACGATTTAAGGAAAGTTTAATTAACGTTTAAATTATAAAGAGTATATTTTCAAATGTTTGATCCGAGAGCCGTTTTTGAGCTATAACTCTGCATTATGATTTTCATGACAGAAGAGCACTTCATAAAATTCCCAGGGTATTGATTTCCATTTTTCTTCCACTGATTTCTAGAGCCTGCCAATCATATGTCTGCGCTTAGCTGTTTCAAGAGATCATATACAAAATAGTCCATAGATAAAAGGTCAGGGAACTTCGCAGTAATACTTTGAAAAGGCATATATGCCTTATCTCTATCA
The DNA here is from genome assembly GCA_000611955.2 of Stegodyphus mimosarum. Lineage (NCBI taxonomy): Eukaryota > Metazoa > Arthropoda > Arachnida > Araneae > Eresidae > Stegodyphus > Stegodyphus mimosarum. The sequence goes on from KK120865.1 coordinate 489,136, forward strand.
GTTTTCAATTTTTCAAGGCAGACAGTGGTATTTTTTGAATTATAACTTGTTATTTGCCTTGATGATCTTTCACTCTTTAAAAGTTGTTGGGATAAAGAAATAGAATTTGTTCTGTAAATATTGGACGTGGAACTTCAGTACGTTGAGTTGATTTTAAAAAGTTTTCTCACTGTTCTTTTTTTAAATTTCCCACTATGAAAATCAGAAACACCTTACAGAAAATTGCTTTGCATTGACAGAACCCCATTTGTAGAATTTTTTCTCTCCGTTTTCGATAAGCAATAGAATTTTGTTGTAGACATTTAGATATGCTTCATCAACGATCACAACGTATTTCCATTTATCTCTTGCTAAATAGGTTTAATACAGGGTTATACAAATTGTTCTACGTTGACCACATGTCAGCTGGTGAACTTTAAGTAACTATTCTAATTGTAAATCTTAGTTTATATTTTATTCATTGTTGCTATAGATGTCTCTAAAGACAAGACTTAGGAGACAAGACAACTAAAGAAAATAAGACTTTAGGCGAAAATAAGGCGAGGAACTTTCCCCCGCTTTCGTTAGAGACTTTAAAGACTTAGGTTAGACTTAGAAATTAGAAATTGATTTCTACATCTTCAGATTTTCTTTTGCTACCACAGATTTAACTTTAGAAATTAGAAACGGTATTTACCTTTTCGGGTATTCATTTGGAATTTCCTTTCCATGTTGAAGTAATGATTGACGGTTTTCATCTTTCCGATTAATAATAGTGCTTATTTTACACTTAAAATTTTAATACCATAAATATCACAGCGGGTTTGAAATATACAAAAGGAATATTTCTCTCGGTAAAGCGCAAAAATGTACTTTTCAGTCCACAGCTTTTTTATTTGAGACATTTAGAAAGAAGAATAAATTTAAAAGCAACAGACGATATTTCTTATTTCAAACAATAAGCTGTTACTAGTAGTGTTTATTCAAAACATCTGCTTTAAAAAAAAATTATTGAAATCATTCTAAAAAATGTAAACACCCTCTGTACATTATTCTATTGCACAATAGAAGTAAAACTAAATTACTTACTATATATATTGTTATTATACATAATTGTCAATAACAAATTAATTTTAGAAAGCCTAACGCAAATCTCATCTCAATATTATGGTTAAGAAACTTAAATTTCAGTCTCTGGGAAAAAATTTGGAAGTTGGGAAGCAAGCAATTTAATCAAAGGTAACAGAGCAGTAAGCAGAAGTTTAAGAAATTAAGGAAAATCGAGGAATTTTGATTAAATGAAAATCGGAACTTTATTTTTCTGGTAAATATATATATATATATATCTGAAATAAATCATAAAAAAAGATCTTTACCTGCTGGTGCTGCCATCTCGTGAATAATTAAAAAAACATTTTCAATTTGAAATACTTTTCCCATTTTGGCAAATGTTTTCGCTGTTAAAATTCCATCCAGGATACACATATTAACTGGTTGAAGTTGAACTGCAACTGATAAAGAAACTGATAAATTGAACTGATAAGATATCTGAAACTGATAACGAAACTAAGTAATTGCATAGCATATTACCCAAATCTGTTGATGTATTCATTGGCACGGAATGTGAGTTTGTTGTATGTGAATACCGTGAGAAAATGAATATTTTCACAGGTTACGAGTTCTTTGAAATCTCTTTAATAACCTCACCAGATCACGAGGAAGAAAATGACACTTCTTCTTGACGATACTGAAAAAATAACAGCTTCTGTACTTAGATCAGTAGCTATAAATAATTCAAACATAAAAACAGATGCAAAGCAAATTCTCTTTACTACTCGAGAAACATCACAGACAAGCCAAATAAGTCATATTGCAGAGTTTAAAGAGGAACGCAGTGAAAGCTCAGTGTAATCGTGTGAGTCACTAATCACACGATTAGTGACTCACACGATTCATCAGCTAATTGGCACTTGATTTTTACCCAGCCGTATTTACAGTGCTGTTCGGTACTTCTAGAAGCTTTTAAAAAATCACCCTTTAGACTTTAAAAAGGCGCTTTTGGGATTCGTTAAAATTGTTAAATGTCGTGAACCAGGCAAACAATTCTCATATCTCAGATTCTAATTGACCATTTCTCATAATTTTAACGTCGATCGAATCCAGGTTGTGAAATCTGTAATATAATGCATACAATAAGTGCTTATATAAGTGTCTACAAATTCGATTAACAAAATTATTGCACTAATTTCACTAAATTTATAAGTAAATAAATAAAACAGTACTTAATACTGCACAAATACATAAAAACCAATATACCTTCATGGAGACACAAATATCTGCGTAAGATTTATCCGCATGTTTAATTAAATTTTCCTACTATTAGCTCACACTTTCCATATATCTTATTCAAATTTTTAAAAATACTTTTTATTCATCTACTCAAGTTCAAATGCATTTTTTTAAACTTTAAGAGGATGATGTTAATGCAGTTTTTTCACATATTAAAAATTTGTAATTAAATTTTTTTTTGCACTTTTTAAATTTTTCTTTTTTGATCTAAGCAGGAATTGAATTTAGAATTTTTTTTAATTACTTGTTAATAATCAGATAGTGATATGCAATAATGAGATGCACTGCAATGTTCTAATTAGTAATGTGTAATCCTAAACGTTTTAACGTATGTATATATACGACGTTTGTAGGAGCCTCCGATGGCATTAATAATAATACTGATCATTCAAAAGTTGAATTTAGAAGGAAAAGTTTTGGAAGAGAATTTCGCCAATGCGAAATTTAAAATTAGATAAAAAGGCGACTTTCATTTGTCTTTTAAATGAAACTCTATCGATCCTGTAAGTGATCTGATACAGGTCTTTCCTCTGTTCCTCTTAAAATGGAAAACTGGAAAACAAACAAACAAGCTAAAAAAAAAAAAAAATACAAAAGAACGGCGATCATTTTCTGTGGAATTCAAAAGATGGAACAAAGGGAGCACAAACGTAGTGCCATCTATCGAGAAAAATAATCATTAGAAGAGAAATGTTAAGGTATTAGAATTCTGAAAGCGTTAAGAAGGACTAGTTTAGAATTAATTATTACTTTACTATTAACAAACTGCAAAACTAACTATAGGTAATTTCCTCATTGCAGGATTTTTTCACATTTTCATGCAGTATTTTGATGTCAAATTATTTGAAAAACTATTTTTTCTCTGGAAACGAAACACTAATGACACATATTCCAGCTTTTCAACAGTAACAAAAAGATTTTACAAAAGTTTTTCTGTTATGAATTTGATTGATCCAGCCATCCAGTTCTTCACTATCTTTCCTTCATTTTCTAATTCAATTCATATGTCTCTTTGCCTTACCATATTAAATCATATCATACTACTAAGAAATGCTTTCTTTTTATGCTTATTTGCATCATACGTTCGGAGTTATTTCATCTGATCCTTTATTTGCTCAAATTATTTAAAATCGGTTGTTTTTTACCCTAGATTTTGGTGGTGAGATTGTTTTTATCGGTTGTTTTGATTGTTTTCTTGAGACTGTTTTTGTTGTTGTGAGATCGGTTGTTTTTTATCGCGGATTTTGGATTGGTGAAATTCTCCAAAATTTCAACTTTCATGTCATTTTCTGACCTACCAACAAAGTTCGCTGTTCTATTTCTAATTATTACATTTATTTTAATTATTGGAGAATTTTTAGAATATAATGTCAGTGTGGTTTATCATACGTAGTGCAAACTACTATAACAGCATTAAAATAATCGCGTTAAGGAAACTTAATTTCTTGTTCGAAAAGAAGAAAAAAAGTATTTTCCTTAGCTAATCTTAGTTAGACACTAGATTATAATTTTGATTCTGGTTCTGCAAAATTTACTCCTAAAATTTCTACTGGTGAACCGGATTTACTTGAAGATTTTGTCACTCACAGAAAATGTTTCTTTAACTGATATTAATTCCAATCCAGTCCTTTCTAAGCTTCAAATATTTTATGTCTTAGCTTTTCACATTTCATTACTTTTCTCAAGAAACTATTTGCTTTGCTCCACCCAACTGCCTTTGGTGTAAAAGAGACCGCCATTCCTCCCATTTTGTATTAATTATCAGGAGATTGTAACAGATGTCTTAGGTCTCCTACCCAAAGGCGCATTTAAACAGACTCTGCAAGGAATTTAAAACCAAGATTTGTGCCCACGAGAAAAGTACAAGGAAGAGAACAGTGACCGACTTCGAACTTGAACCAGATTCGTTCTGGAAATTTAATAAAAAGATGAAAAGGAAACATGATTGTGAATAACTTATAAAAACTGGAGTCTCCTGTACATAATCCGGATAAAACTCTGAAAGAGATTTGTAGAGCACTTGAAAAATCAGTTTCTTTCAAATACTGTTCCTATGTTTCAACATTTTATTAAAAAAAGTGGTGAACATCAGCAGTGTTTAATGCAGTTAAACTCGCTCCTCCAGCTGAAATCTAAACTATAATACGAGAAAGGAAATGAATCCGTATGAGACTGCAAACCTAGGAAGGCTACGGGGATGGACGGAATTTCCATGATGATTGATGTTATTTCCAGATTGATGTTATTTGAACCTCCCAAGGAATATCATCTCCCAAATCATGAATGTCATCAATGCTTGCGTCAATTTTTTTCACATTGGAAATTCCGACAATGATCCTATTCCCTAAACATCCCAAAAAATTATAAAATTGCGTTGAAAATTATAAGGCCTGTTAGACTTCTAATCGTCAATCGGAAAAATTACAGAAAGAAAAACTGCAGCCTCATATGCAACTTTTACCAGAGGAGAACTTTCTAAAGCACGAGCGTTTCACGTTTTTCCTCGGCGATCTGACTTGGACATTTTCACAGAAATATCTGATCGTATACACTTCCAAATTAGTGCTTCTCATGCGAGGAACCTCTTTTATAAGGAGAAGATAGAACCTGAGAATTATATGTGGCTCATGGTTATGGAAATCGAGGAAATGTAATTTCAAACTCGCTTAGATAAGCCACTTGTTCCGTGGCTTGAGAAGCCAGAAATCGATTTTGTCTTTCTCTTTTAAGATGAGAATAATATTTGAAAAGCCAAGCAGTGATTAGTATCAGTTATTTTGTAAACTTTTCAGCTCCTCATTATTAGCTTTGCAGTCACTAAAAATATATATAAAAAGTTTTATAAAATACGCTTTTATGTAAACTTAGAAAATCATTATAGAACTAAAAGAACAAAAATAATTTATCATATGTTTATTGGGAACAAGTTGTTAAATAATTCTTTTTACAAAACTCATCCACAATTTTATATCAATAATAATAATAAGTGTGAGTTACTCTTCATAAATTTATAAATATAATGGCTTAAACTTTTCACAATGCCATCCGATTAAGGTTTTTTTTAAAGAAATTATTTAATGTTTTGTTTGCAAAAAACTATACGATAAACTATTTTTCTTGTTTTAATTCATTAATAATAGTATGAGTATTAAATACAAGTTTATTTTATAAAATCGTATTTATATATTTTTGTTTTCATCTCTTTAATCTCTATAAAATTTTTTCATTCAAGTTATTCAATTGAAAATTTATTTTTCAACAATAGATAGTCACAATTTTTCTTCCAAACATCTGTTATGTAAAATGGTTGAAACCATCCAGCATTTTTGCCAAACGATCAGAAATTACTTTAACTCTTTCGCATTGAGAGAAACGAAAATCTGTTCACCTCAAACATCAGAAACACCCGTGTATGCGAATTTCTGCTGGAATCAGTGGCGGCTCGTAGCTAAAATTAGTGGCGGTGCTGTTCCAAAAATTTTAACCTTTGTTTTAAAATTGCGAAAAAAGAAGGAAAGATGTATAAAAAGAAAATTTATTTTGAAACTTCCATGAAATCTTGCAAGAGAAAAATTAAACGTTCCTTAATTACTCTAACCTAAATTGTTACAGTTCAATCTTTATCTACATTGGTTATCATAAATTAAGGAAAAATCACAAAAATCACGATTACTGAAAAAGTTACATGCAGAATTTTATGAAACTTACCCACAACACATAGTAAGGATGAAACTTACCAACACATAGTAAGGTATCAAATAACATAAAAAGAAATTACCAGACGATTATGGTAGTAGAGAAATTAGCACATGTATAAAATGAACAAATCGAAGGTGTCAGTTTGCTATAGGAAAAGTACCTTCAATATGAAATATGATCGCCTCTAGAAGCAATACAGCACATACAGCGATGTGTGATGCTTTCAATTATGTGGCCTATCAGTTCCATAGGAAGCGAGAACCATTGCTCTTGCAAAGCAGTTGCAAACGCGCAAGGGTCTGAGGGAGCGGATTGAGAGCAGCTAGACGTCTCCCTAAAGCATCCCAAACGTGCTTGATAGGATTGAAGTTAGGGCATCGAGCTGGCCACTCCATGCGCATAATTGTTTCCTGTTGAAGATAATCATCTACGATGCGAGCCCTGTGTGGTCTTGCGTTGTTGTCCTGTAACAGGAAAGCATCACCTATCGCCCCGGCATATGGGCGCACATAAGCATCAAGCATGTCATCTCTATAAACCTGAGTATTTACGGTTCCCCTTGGAAAGACATGGAAGCCTGTATGTCCACCTAAAGAGATGCCACCCCAAACACAGACACTGCCTCTTCCGTATGCATCTCTTTCACGAACGTTTGACAGATAATAACGGGTTCCATGTTCTCTCCACATTCTTATAAGGCCTTCTATGGCCTTCTTGACTAAACCTGGACTCATCCGTAAAGAGAAGAGCCCTCCATTGATCAGGCGTCCAATGGACATGTTGTTGTGCCAAATGCAAACGGTCCCTCTTATGGCGTGACGTGAGCGGCATGCTAATGGCTGGTCGCCTTGCATACAGATCACCTTTGAGAAGCCTTTTACGAACAGTTGACGTTGACACCAACCTTCCGGTGGCTGCAGCAAGGGAGGATCTAAGAAGAGTGGGAGTAGGGGTTTTATTCCTCAATTAATTTGCACATAGTGTCAAACATCGGTCATCGGTGCTCGTCGTAGCAGTTGGCCGTCCTTAGCTGAACCTCCTGGATGCCAAATCTGTGGTTTGAAGCCTCCAAAGTCTATGAACCACAGAAGGACTCACATTTAGAAAACTGGCCACTTCTGTTTGACTTTGTCCTGCCTCCAGTCTCCCAATGGCTCTCCCTCGTAGTTCTACAGACAAATGATGCCTGGAGATCATTGTTACGAATTGGCTATCTCAGATTTCTGATGCCACTATTACAGTGAAATATGTGGGCTTGCTCTCAAACATGGACTTTCATGTTCCTCGCAGAGTTCAGTGGGTTAAGAATGGTTCGATTAAACCTCTCTAAAGTGTGGTCTGACTGTTGATGTAAAGGTGACGTTCAATTTGTGGATGCCGAGTAGTTTCCAGAGTTCTTTAATTACAGCCGAGGTTTGTTAGAGTTTATTGGATTTATTGGAGTTTTATTCAGGTACTTTTACTTCGCAACATATTCAAATTTTGCACGGTTTGGCTTATTTTTGAGGGAGTTATCGCTATTTTTGTGATTTTTCCTCAATTTACGATAACCAGTGTATTCATTTAAAATTGAAATCCATTCTTCTTGTTTTAATTTGCGCGAAAATATCAATAATTTTCTACTTAATCTCTGGATGACAACAGAGGAAATGTTTTCCTACTGAAAGCAGTGCAAGCGCATTTAATCTTTCCGATTTTATAGTGCTTCTTAGAAAAGTTTTCATTGTTTTCAATGTTGAAAAGCAGCTTTCTGCCTCTGATGTAGTCATGGAAACTGTCAAGAGAATTTTTATAAGTTTCTTAATTTCACTAAGAACTTCATCTAGATTATTTTCCAAGATAAATTTCAGTAGCTCAATTAATTTGCAGTATTCATGAATATCAAACCTACAATAGAATGTTTTTAGTTCAGTTTCAAACTTTTCTTTGTCAATCATTGGATATGCTTCAGTTGTCAGTACTATTTCTTCTGCAAGATGTTCATTCCTAAAACCAGCGAAGCATTTCTTGTTGAATAATTTAGCAGCCGCTAAGTGTTTAGTGGAAGAATATCTGTCTATTATATCAATACTGGACAGATATTCATCAGAGAATATATAAGCTAAGGAAGAAGCTAAGCTAAGGCAGAAGCTAAGGAAATATCTGACTTTAGTCAGATATTTCCTTAGCTATTTCTGCCACCACTGTCTTTGAAGAATGCTCACAGTACTTTGAGTTTCTTAGTTCTGAAATAGCAGTTATATATTCATTAACTTTAAACACACTAATTTTTCTGGATTGCACTTGGTTGTAGTATATTATTTCAACATGAGACATAATCTGGTAAAAAAGCTCTAACCAAAACTTGAAATTATCATCATTTAGATATTTTTAAATTCCTGTTGCCTCTGCAATAGTTTGATCTGCATTTGATCTGAATTTCAGTAAGGCAATTTTTTAAAGGTTGCAAATTTTCACGAACTGTGTTTATGGTCCGTATGTTGAAGTTCCACTTGTAGATGAAGGACGTGGAATGTTAACGACCATATGCTTCTTTAAAATCGCCACACGTTGCGGTGATCTTGAAAAGAATGTTAGAATAGCCAGAATGTTGGAAAAAACTATTTTTGCGTTTCGGGAAATACTTGCTGCATTTCTCATTATTAAATTAAGTTGATTTCCATAACAGTGAGTGAAATGTGCATTAGTATAAACTGCTTTTATTTTTGCTTGAACTTCAGCTTTTTTACCTTTCATGACATTTGCACCATTAAATGTCTGAGCTTTCAATTTTTGTTCATTTCCTTGAAGGATTATGTCCAGTTGTTCTAAAATACATTTTGATATGCCATCTGCAGTTTGATTTTCTGGGGCAAAGAATTCCCAGAAACGCTCTATTTCTCTATTCAATACATTATCGTAGAACAAGGACCATCTGAATGTGTTCCGAAACATCTGTTGTGTCATCAGCCATTAAAGCTACAAAAGAAGCTTTTATAATTTCCGTCCTTATCTTCTCATGGCATATTTGAAATAGGCAGTAAAGTATCTTATTCTAAATGGTCTTAGAAACAGATTTGAAGACAGCACTAGTTTCTAAGTGATTCTTCAAATCTGAATCTAATTTAGACGCAAAATTTACGAATCCTCTAAATACCCCTGGATTTACTGAATCGTCTTTCTCATCATGTCCACCTAAGGAAGTTTCAAAGTTTCCACAAAAGAAAATGCAGTCTATTATTTTGCACAAAATTTCACGTTTTTTTTAAGTTATGTTCATTGACTGAAAATCTGTATCCCTCGCTAAGTTTCTCCTTAATACTAACGGTTCCTAAAAGTGACAGTTAAACTAAATTATCAACATGCTTCTTTGACTTCTCATGCTTTTCAGTTTATTCTTTCATTTTGTTTTATTTCTGAAACCATCTTTTGTCCACGTTACATCGTCTCCAAACAGCAAGTATGGGAAGCAAAACAGGGCATTTTTTACTTCACAACCGCAAAGCCAACTTTTCCGTTGGTACCATTCAGAATTGAAACTACGGATATATTTCTTCTTGTTGCTTATGCCTGGCTGACATATTAGACTATCAGATGTTGATCGACCTCTTTTCTTAATTGTAATTTTCTCATGGAGAGACAGCTGTGAAAACGAAAGCTCTCGAAGTTCACTTATAGTCACAGAATTTATTACTTGAAGATGCAAGGACATGGTTAAAGTTTTCTGTAGAATAAAAGAACCGCAAAAAATGAAACAAATAGAATAGCTGAAAAATAATATAACTAATAATATGGTGTATGATTTTTAAACACAGCACACGCGGAATAAAAAAAAAGAACCACCTCCCAACGGCACTCCAGATCCGGCACTGCAAGAGAGACAGTGCTCTTCTTTTTATCGGCCTCGTGCGCTGCTTCCTAAGTGCGCTTGCGCAGAACAGCCAAATACCACACGCGCGGAGTAAAAAGAAATACGTTTCCAGAATTTCGGCACTGCAAGAGCGACAGTGCTCTTCTTTCTCCCTGCCTCGCGTGCTGCTTTCTGTGTGCGCATGCGCAGAACAGCCAAACACCCCGCCGCTGGAACTCTGAAAGCGCGCATTTCCATACAAAGACTTTCGTACCTTTTTCATAAACTGGAGGATGGCTATTGACTTTAAGGATTATATATTGTAGAAGTATAACGAAATAATTAAAGAAAAAAGGGCACGTTATATTAAATATTAAAAATAATAATCAGTGGAAATAGGGGGTGCTGCAGTTCCACATTGCTTATTACCAGCCGCCACTGGCTGGAATGGATTTTCTTCTTCCCTGTCTAGTAGATTGCTACAGTGTTAACAATAACATAAATAAGTGAAGTGACTAATTGTTTCTTGGGGATCATTGTACGGTTTCACCCACTGTGTTCAATTTCTCCTTAGGATTGCAGCTGCGATGATCATTAGCTAAATATTGACGCTAAACAAAGGGGAGGGAAGTTTCATTCAAATAAGACAGCAACTTTAGACGCTTCAGAATAATGACTGGCATGTTATTTAACAACTATCGAAACTAATGAGCATACACTAGCCTGATGGCGGACATGGTAGAAAATGGACGTGGGCGTTCGGGCGACTTACTGATGTCTGAATGCATGGGCGTTACGGGCGACTTCGATACGAAAGAATTAAAATATCATAAACTTGATTTAAAAGATTTTTCCACTCTATCCCATGGTGCAAATAGTAAAATTTTAAACATTTTAGTTTTTTCATCAAATAAATATATGTAAAAAAAGTCGTTTCATCGTTAAGTTTGAAAATTTTGAAAAAAAATTGCTGCAGTATATTGTAATGCTCTTCACAATGAATGGGTGTGCAAAATGTGAGCATAACAGCTTATCAAGAAATAGTTTAAAAACTGATTGCAAAGTTTAAACCATAGTCAGAAACTCAGCTGGTTAAATGAAAACTTATAAAAACGCGGTTAGTTTAAAAAATAAAAATTCTAGAAATTCGCCTAATTGACACTTTTTTATCATGTTTATTCTAAAAAAAGTGAAGCATTTATTTTATAATCTCTGAAAGTTTCAGAAACAGGTACATTTTTGCATGTTAGAATTGTGAAATCCCATAAAAGAATATTATATTACATACCACAATAAAATTAAGAAAATCAGTTTTTAAAATGAAATAGTAAGAAAAATGTATATAAACTTAAAAATGAAAAAAAAATAAAAAATGGCAAGGTAGATTTTAAAGCAAGTAGTTTTTTTACCCTTATTAGTGCCGCTATCGTTTAGATTAATCGGAAGTAAAGAAAAAGAATGTTGTAATGGCATCATAACTTTGAAACCGAAGAAGCGGTATTTCTGTCATCTGTTTCATATTTTAGAGTAGTCTTTTAAAAATGTAGAGCACTGTAGAATTAATTAATATCTTTTTATCATTCTTGTTTTTAAAATGGGCGAAGCGTCTGTTTTATAATCTCAGATAATTACAAAAGTTTGTAGCGATACATTTTTAGATATAGACATTTTAAAATCTCAGGCGTCAAATGGTCGGGGAAAAATTGAACGATTTTCAAAAATTCGCTAACAAATCAGAAATTTAAAAGAATTTATTGCATTCTTTACAATAGTGCCAACATTAAATTTCTGAGAATTTTAGTTTGTTCGTTAATTTAAATATGAGAAAAAAAGTTTCAACATTAAAGTTTAAACCTTTAAATCGAATTTTGTAGAACCCGCTTTATCAGACTGAGTCATCATCCACAAACAATGTGTGCATAAAAATTAAATTCATTAGGAATTTTCGGGAGGTGGGTTAAAAATCGATGACAAAGTTTTGACCCTGCGACAAACGTCCTTAGTGAACTAAACAAAAGAAAATATTAAAAAAAAATCTGAAAGGTTTCAGATTTTAAATTACGTCCAAAGGGGCATTTTTTAAACATTTTGTATGTTACTTTTATTTATTGAATATCATGTTCTTCACATTTAAACCATAAAATTCAGTTAAAGAACATTATCGCAAAATAATTTTAAACTGAGCATATCTTTAGAATTTCCTACACACAGTCTCACGCGCTACAGATAAAAATGTTTTTTTCTGTACAACGTTGCCATTGCCCGCTTTGAAATCCTTGAGTTTGTTAATCAAAAATTCGTTAAAGTTTTACGAAATATGAAATCGTTAATAAAACAAATTCCAAATTTCAAATTTGGGCTTCCAGATGCCTATATTCGCAGCAGGATTACGGCATTCAAAATTCGATGGCTTTAGGTACCGTCGTTTTATCACAATGCGAGAAACATACATACATTTATACACATTCTTCATTATTTAATTTTTTTAAATATAATACAGGGCTGCAATATTTTGTGGCAACAGTCTGAAAAGTGATACAGACTTTTAATGTTTCCGACGCAAAATCGCAAAACGAAAACAATAGTCCTTCAGGGACAAAGCCCCTTTGGACTAATAATAAAATTTGTAATTGCTCTTAAAAGCTACCTGTTTAATGAAGGAATTAAGAGGGGTTCAAATCCTAAATAATTTTTAAGTTTTCCTTCATCTAATTTAACGAGCCAGTTTCTCTCATGAAATCTTCCCTGAATACATTCCTTTTTTTCAGGCAAATAGCTCATGTATGCCTTTGAGAATTTAAAAGTAATAAAACGACATTTAGTAGGCTTCGTAAACGAAATACAGTACAAATAACGTGAGAAAAACATCATTAGATATGAGGAAATTAAGTTACGCATAGTTATGATATAATTATCCAACGCATATTTCATTTAATTTTTGTACTTTCCGAAGACAGTTTTTTTTGTTGCTTACTTGAGTCAGGCAAAGCACTCAAGAGCTATTTACCTAAAAAGACAAATGCCTTCATGGAGAAATTTTTAACGTAAATTCGCTTGTATTGACGACGTTAGAAGTAGGAAAACCAGTAAAACGCCTTTGCAGGCAAGCCATTCACTGCGTTTTGTGCTCGGGTCGAACTTTGTGTGTAAATATTGTGACTTATTTCACTTGACTGACAGTAACATCAAGTGCAAGACTGCGCCTGTAGTTGCCAAGAGTCTTGAGCATAACTGACAGAATGACTTTCCTCAGTTCCTCCCCCAGTTTTGATATAGAGCACCCCTGGAGTACGGGTGAAAGAATCTGTCACTTTTCTTCCCTTACCACCATTCTTTCGAGAGGATCTTTGGCTCACCGTATATTTAGAGTGTCTCCATGCCGCACAGGTACTATACACTTACAAATATCCATGCCTTCTCAGGGATTCGAACCCGGGTTCTTCAATACGGCAGTCAGAGTCGCTAACCACTATAAAGCTTGGGTGGTTCGGGTCGAGTTACGAGTGTTCACGGGTGTTAACCACTTGGCTCTGGGTGAGGCCAGTTTTATTCCATGCTGTGAGTAGTTGATGCTTGTGACAATAATTTTTAACTATTAGGCTATTTAAAAATTAAATGTTTTAGTTCAAATGTGGTTAATCCGTTCACGGTAAAGCGGAAGTTCCCAGTTTTCTGCTTAATGTGATTTGCTCTTCAGAAGGAATTTAAGAAGAGCTATTTTAATCAAAAAATATCTGTAAAATAATCGGCATTGTATCTATTTCGCCTTGTGTAATCCGTTTCGCTTCGAAACGTACCATCTTTAGCTGCCAAAATTACTACAGCTCAAAGCATCAGATTTACTGCTTGTTTCGGTAAGAATTAAAAGGGTTGCCGAGAGAAAAATACCCTCATCACTCACATGTAACAGCTTACCTCTTACCCCTCCCTAAAATACGATCCGAACTCAGTTTAATTAAAGTTAATCGCCTTAATTAGCTGCCCCGAGCTCAGATTATTCCTAGTAAGGGTACTAATTAAGTGTATTCTACAAATAAGGGAAGCTCCACCGTGACGAAGATCCTTTATAATTATGTTGCCCTCAGAATCTCGCAAAGATTCATCAAGCGCATACCACAAAAAAAGATTCGGGGAGAGGATTTTTTATTGTTTTTTTATTCCTTATTAAAAAGTGTGTTATTCGTACGATTGCGTTCCATTTTAGCGCAAGTTTTATTTATTGTCTAGATGAATAAAAAGCTATTTTTTAGTTTCAGTAATTTCAACTAGTTATAGAGTTTACAAAAAGGGGTATTAAAATGGAATGTCCATTAAAGGAAGTACTATATGTACTTCGTATAGGTAAACACCCAAACACTAAAGAATAAACCTCATTAGGAGAAGGGTTTTAGTCTTGAAACGGCATTTTACGTTGAATCGCTTAAAAAAACTAAATAATGAAGAAGCTTCATGATGATATGTATGTTTCTTGCATTGTGAAAAAACAACTGTAACTAAAGTCATCAAATTTTGAAGAACGTAATCCTACACCCGAACATGGGACTTTAAAGAATATTTGATGGAAAAACAGCAATTTCAAAGCGGGTAGTGGCAGCACTGTAGGGAATAAAATAATTTTATCCCCATCTCTCGAGATTGTCTATAGGAAATTCTAAAGATGTGCTGTTTTTAAATGATTTTAGCCCAAAGTGGAGTTAGTCCAAATACTCTCGAAAAGTGCGTGTGTCTGTAAATGAAAACAACATCCGTTTGGGAAAAATATAAAATGTGAAAACAGATTTCATTCTGTTTTATTTTATTTTGTTATTTTTTGAAGGTTACTTATTTGTTTAGCTTACATAAAATTAAATTTTTTTATGAACTCTGATTTTAACTCCTCATGTTTCATAAAGTAAAGCTAAGATACGGCATTGACAAAATAAATAAATGATTGTACAATAGCACTGCAAAGAGGAAAATAAAAAAAATAAGTAAAAGAAAAAATGAAATAAAGGGAACTCAATAATCTAAATTGGGAACGGAATTCCGAAATGCAGAAATTGTCTCTCAAGTTCGTAAAAAGTTCAGAAAAAACTTTGTGGCGAAGGTACAGATGGTGCTTCAAAGCGGCCTGAAGTATCTATCTCTACTGGATATAATGAATGCACTCAAGAAGAATATGATTAACATCTTCTCGCCGTTACTGCAGCTGCGCAAAGTACTTGAAGGAAGTCCATATGTCTTTAAATAACTCTTAAAATTGCCCTATCTAGTCAAAAACTGAATTAATTTAAAATCTGTTAAAAGTTGATGAACTTTAATTCTGTGAAAAATTTTAGGAAAAAATCTTTTGTTCCATTGTGCTTTTGGTGAAGCTAGATATTTTCTGTTCCAGATACAGATAGCATCATTTCTAGAAAAGCCCTTCAGAAACAGGAACACGGAAATTTAAAAAATCTTGGTGAATTTCGTTACGGCAAAGCAAAGCTAGCTTTGCTACAGAATCAGCCTTCTGATTTCCAAAATTTCCACAGTGACCACGAACGTAAGAAAAATAAATACCGATATCAAGATTTTGCAGGATCTTAATAATAACCTATTACAACGCGCATTGACCTCAAACCACTACGAGGATTTTGAATCCATTTCATAGCAAGATCTAAGCATAGCAACTCAGCCTGAAAAACAGATCTTCAGTTAACTGATACTAATCCAGTTTACAATCCGTTTTCACTCACACGCGCTGAAGCATATCCCATATCATTCACTGACGTGAAGGCACGGATAATATGGATTTTGTATTCATGAAGGTCGGACGGAAATGACAACACAAAAAGAATACTTTGAAACAACTCAGTTTGAACATAATGGCAACAGCTATTAAAAATTCATAAGAGCTAAATCCGGCGAACTGAGGCCAGATGAAGAACGCACTTTGCTCTCTAATTTCTTTGCGTGGAAAAGTGGATACGTATCACAAGACAAAAAGATCTTATATAGTCACCCGTAATATGTAACAAAACATTAGATAAAGTTTAATTTAAAGTATCACAGTGAAGTATATGCTAATTATACTGATTGATATATACATTTATTATACCATGATTACTTTTGACGTATCGTATATTGTAACTTATGTCTACGAATGTAACATGTATGTAACTTATGTCTACGAATGTAAATGAATGTAAGTCTACGAATACCAGGCGTGAAAATCAAGTACAATGGATAAATTTTCAGTTATTCCTCTAAGTTATTCATATTTCTTCTTTTTGTATGCAAGATAGTATTTTTGTAATTCTTAACTATACGAACAAACCGCGCCATTAAATCTACTTTTAAAAACTTTAATGCTTAATCATAAATCTTCTGTTCTTGTGATTCAAATTTACCCCCATCGATAACTGACAGTGTTGCATTAATTCTGGCTTTCTCATTTAAGGTGATATTATTTTTTAATTTGAAGTTTTATATTAATATTTTCTAATTCGAAATTTTTAGTTGCTCTCAAAGGTTCTTTTTAAGTTATAAGGATTTTATTGATTTAATTTGTAACTGTAACTTATTCCAATTGATTGTTTTTAATGTTTATTGTTTTAAGATCTTTCGAGGCGAGAACGTATCCTATTAGTATCTTTAAGAAAACATTATTCTTATTTTAAGCTTTATTTAAACTTACTGTTTTCATTCAATTGCTGCTTTGTCTTGGTAAGAGGGGTTATTGCCCTCATGTTTTTTTTTAACTGAATTCTTCTGTTTTCACTTGTGGTGTTTGTCTGATTGTGTCAATTTAATTTATTTTCCCCTTCTTTTCTTTAAAGTACAGTGTCTTTGGTTTACAAATAATTCTGATATTCCATCACTTGTAATTATGATAAAAATTCTATGCAACTGCTAAAGAATTATGTCTTTGAAAATAAAGTTTACACTAGAACTATGTTTGAACTCCAAAAATGTTGGCATTTGAACCTTCCCTTCAAAACTATTTCGTTATCTAATTTCCGGGAAAAGGCAGTCAATGAACTCCGAGTGCCTGGCTTTATAGAAAAGGGAGGGGAGCTTCCGATTTTAGTGATTCTGCGAAGCTAGGAAAGGGAATGTGTCTGCTATCGTACGACCGTCGAAAAAGAGGCTTACCTGACATGCCGGGCATTATAGCTTATTGATCTTCACTGAAAGACTCTACATTGTTAAAGAAATGAAGTGAATCTTATTAAACATGGAATTGCTGTTACCCCAGTGTTTTCTACTTGAGAGGGCCGCGACATCTTGGGGTTTGCAAGAAACTGTAATGAATGGATTTTTAAGCCAGAGAGTTTCCTTCGAAGTTGAGAATCCGAAGCAAAAGTTGAAGAGTTTCCTCGTTTGCAGAGGCAGAGCTGATGAAAAGGAGAAGAATGGATCGAGGAGGCGATTTGATCGCACCACTAGAAGAAACGGAGCCCTCAGCTGCTAGTTGAAATTTTCTTTAAAAGAAATCGTCAAATATTTTTGTTCTGGTTCATGCTCCTTCAGTGCAGACAGTTTGAGCCAAGTAGAAGTTACAATTAGGGGATAGTCACGTCTGTCCAAGTAAAAAAAGTGTTTGTAATTGAAAAAGTTTATTAGAAACATGGCATTAATAGACTAAAGTCTTAGTTTTGGAATTTAAGTAAAAATGTGAAATTATTTCTTTAAAGAAACTGACTGATCAGTTTGTAATCGAAACTACTCATCGATAAAAGCTTTCCTTATTGTTTGAAAGACTGTAAATGTGAAATGCTATTACAGGGTGTTAAAAAAAGTCGCCGAGAAACTTAACATACTGGTTTGTCATACCATAACAAGCAAGATTTATGTAGGAACTTATATTCGAAAATGCGAAAGGCGGCAGCTAGAAGGCAATGTTCGCAGGCTTATGGGAGAATGGGAAGCAGGATCATTTCAGGCGAGGACGCTATAGGAGAAGGATGAATCAGTTTACTAATTCAGAATTGGTCGTATGATGCCGCGGACCAGTCGCACTGCCACAGCAAACCCATGACCTGGCTTCCCTGGATTTTTACCTGTGTGGATACATGAAGTCCATGTTATACGAGACGATCGTAACATCGGACATGGATTTCGTGGTCAGGATCGTGGAAGCTGTGGCAGATGTTCGTGACACACCTGCTCATTTTAAACGGGTCCATGAATCCATGCGTCGACGTTGCATTGTAGAGAATGGAAGGAATTTTGAACATCTGTAATTTAACCATGTTCTTTAATAAAAATCCTCTTTGGACTTACTTTCTTTCTCCCCTCTACGTGTGCAACTTTGCCCTCTAGAGATTCCCATCTGCATTTTCGGATACAAGTTCCTACGTAAATCTTATTTGTCATACTATGACAGACCAGTATGTTACTAAGTTTAGCTAGCCTAAACTAGCTAGCCTAAGTTTAGCTAGCCTAGTCCGCGGCAATGACCTTTTGAGACACACTGTAAATAGAAACTGCTGGATGGGTTCGAACTAAATATTATTTTAACTTCAACCTTAAGCCACGTACGAATAACTTAATCTTATCTATTTCCGAAGCATAAATGTACATCATGAGCAGTGTTTGAAATTATTCCAATAAGAATTCATATTGTAAAACATGCCATGCTGAAATAGAAAAAATGGCATCTAAAGGATTCATTGGGGTGGCCACCTCCCAATGTAACTTTAGAATTACGTAAATATTCCTCTTTTTGATTTTTACTAGATCTGCCACGCATCACCTGCTAACCTTCCCCTAGGGGATGTACTGTAATTCTAAGTAGCAAACTCAAATAATAAATGCGATTAATAGTAAACCTAAGCAAGTTTGTTTTTTTAGTGTTTTTAAAAGACCTAATTTTTCACTGGACTTTAATTGAGTTACTTCAAATTTTAACTCAAAGCACATGAACATTTTATTTTTTATTTTATATGAACACCAAATCTAGATTAAATATTTGCTGACTTTCTTGATTGATGTTTGAAATTATATGTCAAATGGATATGTACTTTTGATATTACTTAATCTGAGATTCAATTTTATTGCCAAAATGTGTAGTTATTTTACTTTTTATCTTTCTTACACATTGCTTAAACAAAGTTTACCTTAAACGATCGCCCAAGGAAATCCTAACTTATTCCATTCCCGGTACGAGTAGCTACGAAGTATCTGGAAAAAAAAGCACTCGAACTTGTTGTTTAGTTCGAAATGTATAAGAAAAAAGTTCCTTTTGAATATAACATCAAAATCGATACATGCTGACTTTCAGTTTCTCTTTTCTGAAGTTTCACTTTTTTCCCACTGTGGGCTTGGGATATATGAATGTTTGAACATATTGATAGGAAAAAAACTCTGAAGTGCTGTCTTGACTTATTTGGGATGACCGTTGGAAACTACTAGATTTCTACTGGCAATCGAAAAAAATCCTAAAAAGAAATCTTTCCCTGAAATTTCAAGTTGACATCGAGAACTTAGTACGTGACTGGAAATAGGTATAGGTTATATCTGGGAATCAGTTTCAAATTTAGTTTATAAAAAGGCTTAAAAATCTTATAAATGTGACTCTATAGCAAGCGTTTCTTTCAAAGAATGTTGCAAAAGTGTTCAAATTTAGCGTAAATTGAATAAGCTATTGCCTTTTATAAGTTTTTGTTGTAAAGGTAATCGTTTCTTTCTACTAATGTTCTCTGTATTTAGATTCATTTTTATAGTTCTCGTTATTTTTAATTTGTAACGTAATTTATAGAAGTAAGAGTGATGGGGAATATTTCCAATTGTAATTAGTTGAAGTGATACTAATTTCAGTTTTTTATATCTATGCTGTTTAGTTGGGAACATTATGCGAATGACCAAAACATGTTTATTTGCATAAAAAGACCGATGTATCACAAGGCTGTTGAGTACAATAACAAAATTTTATAATTAAAATTACAAGATGTTGTTTGGAGAGATACACAACTCACAGAGGAAATCTCAAAGTGAAATATTAATACATATGGTATAAAATTACATTCTGAAATAAGTAAGTTTGAATCTGAGCATAAAATTATAGAAAACGGAACTTCTTCAGAAACATCATTTCATACGTTTGGGATTTCTAAACATTACATAGCTATGGGGAATGACAATTTTCGTAACTCGTATATAATTATCTCAGATTGCTTTCACATTATCCAAATTTAAATTAGATTTTGGAAGGTAAGTCCTGTTGTCCCGTCTCCAGTTTAAATCCTAAAGAAAATGCAAGTCTTTGTAAGTGTATAGTGCTTGCGCAGCAGTGGGTTACTTTAAGTATTGGTGAACCGAAATTTCTCTCGAATAGTTAAGTGATAGTGTAAGATGAGTAGGAGACCTTTGGATCTCTCCTTTGGGATGTGCTTCATTTGGATGGATGATGTGCACTCCACCACAATGTGCACTCATTGTGGTGGGACTGCATGTATGAGACCATTTGAGGAATTCATGGTGTCCCGCCCATTTCTTTTTGTCCTGTCATACAAGTTTAACCTACCAGTTATTTATCTTTTTTTAGATGCTATATCCGTAACTTCTATCTATTGAATATCTAAATGATCAAAAAACGATCTGCGGTCGTAAAGTTTCTCTTCAATTTCATTCTTTTCATGAGAAACAAATGAATAATTATTTATAATTCACAGAAGTCAATCTTTCTTGATAAAAATAATTAATGTTAAATCAATTTAGATGATATCCTTTATTCCAATTAATTTTATTTTCAGAAGTATTATATCCGAAAATACTGCTCTAAATTTTCCTTTTTTAAAGAAATTTCGCAATATTCTAACCGCATCTATATCATCATATTACTGATATATTTTTTCTATTTCTCTGTATATTCACCGGATTTAAGAATCTCCTGATATGTATTCTCCACTCTGTTCTATTCTATGTCTGACTTTGATACTAATTTGGACAATGATATGCCTGTGACTCAGCCTCGTATTACAGCAGAGAAACCACTCACTTTGCCTAGTATATTGACAAAATATGCAGGATCTACCTACAACACAGGAGAACTATTAGAATATGCCATCTTGAAGGGAATTTCTCAAATTTACTAAGAAACTCCAGTACCTAAGAAGTAATGTTAGATTAAATTTGCAAAATATAAATGCGAGTGCTTGTCTATAGGTAAGGGCGAACATTTGGTAAATAGTACTATTAGTTTTAGTGATGTTGCTAGTAACTGTCCCCTAATAATTAAGAGAAAGTTTAACTAACATCACAGTAATGATAAAGATTTTGATAGTAGCGCTAGATAAAATAATTATAAAAAATTGAAACTGTTAAAAATAAATTTGGTTTTCTTAATGAAATTAATTTTAATATTGCATATTATCATTGCTTCTATTAAAAACACCAGCTCTTAACCTATGATTAGCAACCGAGGAATATTCTTAGTAGGTGTAGCAATCTTAATGATAACAGTAACGATAATTTTTAGTAGGAGTAACGATGATAATATTAGTAATAATGATAATTTTAATGCTTCCTTACTCCGCAAATTAGTGAGAATTCGCAATAGTAACAGGTTTTCGCATTCAAAACCGTCGCTTCCGCCCACCTTGGTAAAAACCTAATCTTTATATGAATTTCCCTGATTTTTCATAAATGATTAACAGAAATGTATAAAGCCAAAATTTTGGGATGTCCGAATGGTAAGTTTCTAAAATACTGCTGTGTTCAGGAAACGATCACTACTTTTTCTTCTGTAATGAGAAATCTGCTGAATATCATTTTGTGAATCTGAAACATTAGCCGCCAGGTTAAAGTTTGTACTCGGATTACTCTCAAATATGAATAAAGGGGATGTTGAGAAAGCTCTCAATGAATGCGAATATTAAGTACCCAAAATTTCACATTAACTAAAAACAAAACAAAGGTTCGTATACCTTTTTTCAGACCTAATTACAACTAAAGGACAGTATCAGCAAAATATATGAATCCACCGATATATTACATTTCACAGGATAGAAAAACAAATTTTTCATTCCCCAGAAAACTTATTTTTTATCGTCGAGGGGCGTTTCAGTCCCCAGTATGTTCCAGCCTTAAATCAGTTAATTACGAAATAGGGGAAAAGTTAAGGCACCTAAGTGTAGTAATTGCGATTGTTGTCACCCGGCTTCAGAATAGGGCTGTTCTAAGTTTTCGATCCTGAAAATATTAACCACTAAATCTACAATAAAACTTGAAATCTGTTATTCACTTAACCAAAAGTGACTGTATTACTGTTATCCGTGGTGAAAAACTAAACTAAAACGAACTCAAAACTAAAAAAGCCTAAAAACTAAAAAAAAGGCCGCCTAAAACAGTTATCATAAAAATATTATATTATGATTTCGATGAGAGCAGTTAGTGCCATTTCATAAAAATAATTAATGTTTCAATTTAGTCATCTCATGAATTTATTACATCTTTATTGAAATTAATGACATTGAAAAGTAGAAAAAATATTAAGAACCGTGTTTATTGCTTTTAAATCGCTTAGCTTTTTACTCAATAAATTTCCAAATTAAAGTTGAAAGTATTTTACCCTTTAATTACTGGCAACAAGCTGACGCACGTAAGACCAAAGTATTTGATTTCTGGCCGCGGAAACACATTAATTTTGGCAATTGACAAGTTTTTAATTATCGAGTTTAATTAAGATTGAAAGATAAATATTTTACATTTTTTCGAATGGCAACAGTCTCACGCTGGAGTTAAAAATGCTATATTCCTTACATTGCTGCCACTGCTGTCGTGCAAATCGTTGAGTTTGTTTATCAAAAATTCATTTAATTTTTCCAAAATATTAAATATAAATTTCGAAAGCCAAAATTTTGACTTCCAGCTGCCCATATTTGTGTGGAGCACTACGATATTCAAAATTTGATGGCTGTAGATACTGTCTTTTTCTTCACGACGCGAGGCACATACAGACACGCAGATTCTTAATAATTTAATTTCTTTAAAAAGTAATACAGGACGATAATATTTGATGGCAAAAGTTTTAAAAGTGAACCAACACAAAACCCCATGTTGAGACTAATGGTACCTTTTGGGCTAAAAAAATAAGACATTATGATCGTATAAATGCATTGAAATAGAAAAACATTTAGGACTTCGTTAGGCGAACCTTAACAAAAAGAAATCGACTGTATTACGTATTTTACAGCCTGAGTAAAAACTTTAAGGCCAGTAAAAATTTTTGAGAAAATGGAAACATTTAAACTGATGAATTAAAATACCATTTGATTGATAATTATTGAGCTTAAGTAAAAGTAAAAAAAGTAGAAAAATTAATTTGCAAATATTTTATTATTAGAAAATATTACAGAACACACAGATGAATATTTGAGCCTGAGTAAAAACTTTAAGGCCAACATAGGAAATAGCATATAAGAAAAAAATTACAAATTCTTAGAAGGTTGTGTGGGAGCCATTTCTTCGAATTACTTCAAATATTCTTGTTTTCATGGATGAAACGAGTTTTTGACAAAGGTTGGGGTCGGTTATACTTCGATAGTAAATTGCAGCTCTGTTGTTGATGTAAAATGTCTCCCATTTGCATAAACTCTTCTTGCTAAGTCACCCCAAAGGTTCTCGATTGGGTTTAGGTTAGGTGATCTAGCTGGCCATTTCACAATTTCAACATTGTTGACTTGGAACCAATTTTTTGTGCTGTTACTCGAATGGATCGATGCATTGTCTTGCTGATATTTCCAATTTTCTCCAGCAAGACATTCAGCACTTGGCAAAAGATGATTTGATAGGACATTTTGGTATCCTTGTGAATTCATTCTACCTGAAACGAATCAATTGAGTCCACACCATTGTAAGCAAAACAGCCCCAAGTCATGACAGACCCTCTCCCTAATTGGGCTTGGAGAATATTTCTTTTTCATTTCTTATATCATGCCAGTAGAAATTCCAGCCATCTGGTCCAACCAAATTCCATTTTTTTTCGTCAAAAAAAAATAATTTCTATCCATTGGTTGTCCCAGGTCATGATTTTCTGGCCAAAGTTCAAATGCTCTATTTTGTGTCTCTGCAGTAACTGAGGCTTAGTCAGTTTTGCTGTATAAGTGAACCTTCCAGACCTTATAATTGTGTTATAAATCGTTTTTGACAAACGTTTAAACCTGTCGTTGGAATCAGTTTCCTGGTTGAGTACTTTCCAGTAGATACAAGTTGAAAAACTCTTCTTTCATCACTCGAGGACAAAGCTTTAGGTCTTCCCCCATTATTCTTTTTACCATAATTGTCTTTCAATTTAAAAAAATTGTTGACTACAGTCTTTGATCTTCCTATATTTATCGTAATAGCACGACTACTCATTCTTGTTGAAGACAAAGCTTCGATCTCTCCTCTTTCACGATCAGTTAACTTCTTACCCTTCGCCATCTTCACAAAGATGACCAATACTTCGAAGAAACGTATGAAAAATATGAAACTTGCAGCGTTGTCACAAGCTAGTAGTTGCAATGGTAATTACACGATTATATTATATTTATTTTTAAAAAATGACTGGTGGCCTTAAAGTTTTTACTCTGGCAGAAATACTAACTTTGTAAATAACCACATGTTTCTCATAATTATGTATTTACAAATTATGTTTTTAGCATTTATTTCTTATCAATGAACTTTAATAATTAATATTATTTGAATCCTTTTTATTTCATTTTACATTTTCCCAAAACTTTTTACTGGCCTTAAAGTTTTTACTCAGAGTTTATAAACTTGCAAAGATGTCTGTAATAAACGCGGTAAGGGTGTGTGTCACCGGTCATCGTTAAAGCTTTGTGTTGTCCCTCTGAAAAGCGTAATGTATTTATATTTGAAATTTAATTATAAAACTCGGCGACAGAAAAGAATTGAGTTGCTACTTGCTATATCTTTCGAATTTAATAATCAAATTCAGAGACTTAAGTCTAATATACTGTTAGAATCTGAATTAAAAATTTTCATCTTTCACGCGGCAGAGTTTTTGTCGCTGAGCAAAACGTAAGGTACTAGATTTTTCTTTCAAATTTATTCTGCTATTAATGAACAACTAAGCGATTTAAGAGCAATCAACGCAGATTCGTTTTAAATATTATTAACTAAAAACAGGACACATAAAGTAAAACTAGCTAGATTCATTAATATCTTCTATATTCTTAGGTTCATGTCGTCGTTATTGTGTTCCTGCTATCATTTCTTACTGAAACCATTAGACAGCGCTGTGTTGTTTACTCTTCAGAAAAGTGCAGAACCTTTAAAATAAAATTTATTCCCAATTATGTTTTTGCAAATGATGAAAACATCGGCCAAACTGGGTAGTGATTTTACAAAAGCTCATTTCTAAAAAAAAGACATAACTCGTAACAAATCAAATACCAGTTCTTATTAAAACCGTTATTTGGCGCTGTGTTAGTTCTGCAGTTTATTCCAGCTTGGTAAACTTCTGCGTAATTCATCTTGAAGCAAAGTAACAGGAAAACCCTTGTATACTAAAGATTTTAAAAAACTACCTCTCCACCCCAAATGAAGCCTTTTCATTCTGCGTCAAGCCTGTTTAACGCCGAGTACTTCCGTTAGTTAACATATAAACACATATAAAGTATATCATTTATCATTATCTTTTGCGCAAACTTTTCATAAATGCATTTTCGTGCTAACTGAGCCATTTTGATGATATTTCTTTATTCACCACTGACTTGAATTAGTTTTTCTAGAGACGCATATAACAACAGATTAGAACTGTGTCTTGATTAGTGATGAGTCGGTACTACCGAACCGGGTATTTTGTAACGGGTACTTAGTTGTAACGGGTACTGAAAATCGGTACATCTAAGTACCCGTTACTTCTGTACCGAAACGGGTACTTTTCGGTATTCGTTACTTC
Organism: Stegodyphus mimosarum; assembly: GCA_000611955.2. NCBI lineage: Eukaryota > Metazoa > Arthropoda > Arachnida > Araneae > Eresidae > Stegodyphus > Stegodyphus mimosarum. Next base: position 514,863 of record KK120865.1, read on the forward strand.
TGTATCGAAACGGGAGCTTTTCGGTATTCGCTACTTTGTAACGAAAATATGCGTCTCTTCTAGGTATTTCGGTATTCGTTACTGGAGGATCGATGAGGGTTCAGCTCACTTCGGTTTTGGTACGAGGACAGTAGGATCTGGTTGTATTTGCGAAATGATGCACCTGCACACAACACACAACCGAAAGCGAAAATGTTTCCATCCATCCACTTCCCGTGCCAATCCTCCCTACCCCCACTGGCCATCAAATACAATCTACACAAACCCAACACCAGAAACAACCCGCCGCGCTCTCCTGCTCCTCAGACACTTCCGTAGTTGACATGTTTTCTGATATTCAAAATCTTACTCCGTACAGATAAAATCAAACACGTGTGACGTGGCAGAGTTCCTTCAGTGCGCAAAATCGTTAGCTGCGTATTTCGGTACTCCAAATCGTTACTAGGGCACTTGGGTACTCCAAATCGTTACTAGCGTACTTCGGTACTCCAAATCGTTACTAGAGTACTAAGGTACAGCAAACCGTTACTTCGGTACTCCAAATCGTTACTTGGGTACTCGGTACTTGAAATCGGTTTTCGGTACTTTTCAAAGTAACGGTTACTTGAGTAACGGGTATTTTGTACCGGGTACTTGTCTGTACCCGTTACTCACGTACCGGGTACAAGAAAGTACCGAAGTTGCCCATCACTAGTCTTGATAAACAAAAGAAGAGACCTAGAACGCAGGACATTTGTAACCTAGAACACAGAAAATTTTATAAGCAGTTTACTAACGTAATTTTTATCCTAGGGATTTAATGTTCAAAACATAGTTCACAAAATTCAATTGATCTTAAGTGGCATCTTTAATATAAAAATTAATTCTAGAAATTTTTCTTAAACAAGAATAAATTTTGAGAACTAAATCAAGTAGAGATTTTTTAAAAGGCACCGTTTAAATTGTGATAAATCGAAATAAATCGTGCAAAAGGAAATTGGCTTTACTCCTTTCTAAATCGGACTAAACCGAATTGGTTGTAATTCTGAGCAAGAGAAAGGAGATTTTTCATACTGTTTTTGAAAACCGTTTATAAAAACTTTATTGAAAACGTTTCTAACTTTAAACTGCTACCGAGACAAGCATTTGTAAAAAATTTAATGATAAACTATAAAATATCTTAAGTTAATTTTCAATGCATAAGTTATGCGGTTGAGGCAGAGGCATGGGTTATGTTTGGTTATTTGAAAATGACAGAGTACATCAAGGCCATCTGCCTGAGGGTAGGGATGTTTTCGTAGAGGACTTTCCGAGGGGACCTGGCTCGTATCTATGTTATACATGAGGAAATCACTAAAAACCCAATGCGAAGCCAGCCTGGCATCGAACGCAAGTCGAACTCCCAATACTCAGCTGTCTTAACCTCTCGCCTACTGGTGAGGTTAGAAAGGTTTGTAAGAAAGTGGCGAATGTAACTTTCACGCGCAATGTATATTGTTTCGATTAATACCATTTGGTAACATTTACTAATTTTTTGACTTGGATATGACTTGGATATAACTTTCAAGTTAGACTTCAATATGCTCATGGTAAAAAACATACCTTGCAAAGTGTTAAAAGATATAGAATGAAGTAAGATTTTACAATTGTAAAAAGCTGACAAATAGTAAATACCAGGGCCGATCAAGCAACCTGTGGCACCTTTAGAAAATAGAAAACATCTATTAATACTTTTACTGATTATGTCATGATAAGATTCAATTTTTATCCTGTCCATCGTACGCCAATAGCTAGATTAGATACTGCCATCGCTTACATGGCAGTGTGTATTTTATGCTATATCGAAAAGACGTCTTGTCGATGGTTTACAGTGTATATCTATACAGTATCTAAGCTACGCAGCTCTGTTTAGTTTAGTTAACGAACTGAACGGAACATATAAGGCCTGATTGATTAAAATGTTTGACAGAGTATAGCGTTCATTTTTATGATTTTGCTACAGAGTTAACTCTGCTTTTGGAGCAAGATTTTCATTACAAACTCTAGTAGAGAAGTTACTGAGGTTAACACTTGCTGATTTGCAAGTAACGTTTCAAAGCTTTTCAGATAGTCATTCTCGGTGGAAAAAATTTGAATAAAACAATAAGATAAAGTTTATTCGACGTGAAATTCTTGAGAGTTGATTAAGCACGAACCTTGAAGTATTTTATCTGAAGCTTATGAATATTTCATACATACAGAAGCAAATGTTAGAGAATAGGAATTCTTTCCTCAGTTACGTTTCTTATAGCAAATGCATACAAAATCTTTCCCATCAGTTTATAACGCAACCTTTTGAAATGCAAAAAACGTTTATGGCACATTACGAAAAGGGATAATTTTTCTTAGAATTTTGATTCATATTTGCTTATCATGGACTCTTATCTTCCCTGCAGAGTGTAAATGAAATTGGGTTTGCACTCGTAAAAACGGTCATAATATATTTTTACCGAGCGAACCGGAAATCAGAGGTGCCTTTATTGATCGTAAGAAGATTTAAAGGCAGCTCTTAAAATTCCATCCTTCCTCGGGACAAAGAGGAAAAAATACTCTTTCTTATCTTTCTGAGTATTTTATTGCTGCCATGTTCGGAAACGGACAACTGGGCTGAATGTGTAATATACTTCAAATTCTTCATTTAAGAATATCTAATACTTTTTTGTTTTAACTTTTTCGAAACTGGGTCAGACATTGACAATATCATGAGTTACATTTTTAATAAATAAAATTTTTTGAGCATTAATAATAAATTAGCATAATTTATTTCGAGTGAAATTAAATTAATAGGTAGCAGGCAAATAAATGTATAAATGCTGATTTTAAAATGATGCAACCTTTTTAAGGGTAGACTGTGTCATACAGAGTCTGTTCGCACATTTTTTAGACGACTTTGGTAAGCTGTAATAAAAACTAGTTTGCTGCAAAAGAAGTAATTGCAATTGTACTATGTTTTTAAAAGTCAAAATTATCGTCTGTGGCTTGAAAGTTTTGTTTTTATTCAAAATGGCGAATGTAACAAAGCAGTGGTTCGAAGGCTACATTTACGCTCTTTCTGAAGAGAAATATACATACTCCGTTACCCAAAAATGATGTGAGAGTCATGGTTTTGTGATATCTAAAGCGTCGATAGGTAATATCATCAACAAAAAAAGAAAGAAAAAAACGCCAAATTGGAGCCTCAAGTGGGACAAAAATTCCGAACAAGTATCCAAGGAAAAAAAGGACATCTGCGACTATTGCAAAGGTACGTTGTTTAATGTTAAAAGAAAATCCCCTTAGTCAAAGAGGACAGTTACAAAATCATTAAAATTCTCGGTGTCCACTGTAAACAAAATAACAAACGTTGGTTTAAATCTTAAGAAAGCGAAAAAACGCAATGTGCATCGTCTTCTTCCAAAGCATATCGCTCAACGCAGGACACGCTGCAGAATTATATATGAGAAACACTTGAAATATATGAGAAAAAAGAAAAATGGAAAACAATTTTCACTATAGGTGAAGCATGGGTGTATTTGAATGATTGTAACAAAAAAAGAGCCATTTATTATCATAAAAGGGGAGAAAAAAATTTAAGTACATGGTTCAAAGAATCGAAAGAAATTTTTCTAAGGGATTCATGATTGTTGCTGGTTTTTCTTATAATGGCAAGTTAAAAATAAAGAATGTCAATATTAACTCCAAATACTATCAGGAACGTATTTTATCGCCAATTTTTCTGAATGAAATACCATCGCTTTACCCACAGTACCATCAATCTGTGAGACTCCATCAGGACAAAGCTAGCAGTCACGCATCAAAATCCACTGTAAATTTCCTAAAAGAAATTGAACAAAAAACTGGTATCAAGGCCATACCCTTCACTGATATCGCTACTAAATCTCCCGATGTGTCACCTATGGATTTTTGTGCTTTCGGACTTTTAAAAACTGCATTATCCAAACGTTATCCCAAAACCCTAACAGCACTCTGGAAAGCTGTTCGGGAGGAATGGGATAGAATACCTCTTCTGACACTTCAAAAGGTATTATTATCCTGGAAATTGCGGTGTCGAAAGATAGTTCAGAATAAGGGATGTCAAATAGAACATTTAAAACACAAGAATTTTATGTAATTTAGTTTTGTGAATACAATATACATCGTCTAAAAAATGTGCGAACAGCCTCTGTATTAATGCATCAACTTACAATAATGTAACAAGACGGCGAAATCATTTTCCTACTTCCTGACATCTCTTGTTTTCCCTGTTTGCATTTGAAATTTCATCTCCTGCAACCATATTCTAGAATCAAAGACTGTGAAATTTATTTTAATTTAATCACAATTTTTTATGATAATTCAGACCTACGCTTCTATTTCTTACGTTATCATCATCAAATTGTAAATTGGGAGTATTTAAATAGCAAGGCAAAATGTAAATTGAAAGACAGAAAGAGTTTCATAATGGGTTGCTTCTCTAATCACTTATAAAGTAGTTTTTCTTGCGAACAGCCTTCATGTTAGCTGTGTTGGTTTCGGTAAGTAGTTCTTGCCATTTGATAGTGTTTATGCTAAGCGCTCGATCCTAATTAGGAGGCGGAATTACAGGTATTTAATTTACTTATATTACTATATTTCATCGCCATCATGCGTTGCAATAAGAGTTGGTAGTTGTCCTGGTATTGTCATGGTTTGAATGTCTAATTAAGAAATAGGATTCTGTATGCAAAACTGGAATTCTCTTGACCTTAAATTGCCTTGGTCTAGAACCAATTACTGAAGATTTTTAAGTATTACGTAACATAAAAAAATAATTGCAACAAATGACTGTAACCACAAAATAGACAGAAATGTCCATACCCGGATTTTTTTCTCCTAAGGTTTTGAATGTCTACCTAAGGGACTGGATTCCGTATTGCTTCCAGCTAAATCCAAATTTGGTCTGTTGGCTGCGAGCCGAGTACCACAAGCGAGTTACCAGTTCTTGAAATATTAGCCGTATTCAATAGGCGACGGGTCTTGAGAATGGGCAGGAAAAAGGAAGAAACAGTATCTGACATCTTCAGAAGTCTCGAACAGTCTTATTTACAGGTGGATAAACAATTTGTCTCTGAAACACAACTTCAGTCATGCGATGAGTGAAGGTATGACTTTCAGCTCCACACGAGAAGTCTTGAGCATGTGGGGTTCCAACCTTTTACCTAACAGCTAAATGTGAGGAACCTGGTGAACAGATAAGATTCATGAATAATCGCTTGAGTTTGTGAACAGAGACATGAGACTCAAGGAGGGTTAATTACTCTTTATTTCCCCAAATAAGAATTACAGTCGGCTCCTTTCTCAGAGCGTACAGCAAAGCCTCCACTTGGGCTTGAACGCAAAGTAATAAGAACTAAACTAATACTTAACTAAAAAGATATAGCCGAAGCTATCAAGATTTTGAGTAGTTGGCCCCTTAATCTCAATTAAGTTGGTGAAGTTATGAAGGGCCTGAAGTACGGCCGAGCGTAGTAACAGCTTAAGGAAATACGAAGCGAAAGGGCGGACATGCGCTAGTCAGAAACTCTAGCTTTCTAACGAAGTCTTAGGTCTGAGGTCGTATTCATGTAAGTGGTATACGACCCGGAGGTGTTTACCACTCTATTTTGTCCTTTTGGAATCCTAAATGAAAAAAATCGAAGTCCAGAAATTTGGAATACCTGTACACAACCGTGTTGCATCCCCAATGTTGCGTTGGATCTAATTTTGTGGCAGTATAACAATTATAAGCAATATATTGACAAATCTTGAAGCGCTACGGCAGCAGCGTCCATCTGTTGTGAAGTCTCGGCGAGGTCTGGATATCGTAATGTTAAGCATGCCGTAAAAGTGGGCGGTACTTTCTTTCGAACAATGACTGTTCTTTCTTTCGAACGACTGTTCTTTCTTTCGAACAATCGGAGAATAGCGTTTCTGAGTGCACATGCATAATACAAAATCGAAGTTTATACCCGCTTTGACGGGTACAAAATCTCTATCCTGCTTTGCCAGGAGTAAGTGAATTAAGTAAAAACAGAATTAAACCAAACAAAAAAAAATTAATATGTACATTATTTACACTGATCACCATTTTTCATTATGGTGTATCGTTCGGGGTCTCTTTAAACGGTGGTTCACTAAGTGGTCGTAATTCTCGATGTTCTTCATAGCTTCATTATCATGTTTGTCACACTGGTTAAAGAAATTTTGTGATAATTTTAGAATTTCACTATCTAGCGGCAAAATTTTCAAACTATGATGAATAACCGTGTTCCTTACAAACGACGGGGAGTTTGCAATAATTGTTAATATCTTATTTTGTTGTCTCTGTAGTAACTGTCTATTTGATCTTGCTGTTGCCGCCCATGGTAACCAAGTCAGTGGAACATCGACATAAATACTACTCTTACTCATTTGCATTAAACGCGATTCTGAAAACACATTCTGGTAGGAAATTGTAAGCTGAAAATAGAAAGGATAAGAAAGTAGCTTTAACTAAAGATAACTGTTAAAAACTTAGGATAAAACCTACAAGTATTTTTAACAGTTTATGGGCGGACATTATTCTGTTGAAATATACCTCCAGGTTAGGTTAAGTTGGAATATCTGAATCTGGCAAAGCAGACCAGGGCTACCTGCCAAAGGGAAAGAATGCCTTTGTGAAGGATATTCTAAGGAAAATTGGCTTGCAATAGCTTTACACATTGGAAAAATGCCGAAAAATAGACCAGGCAGACAAAATGTTCGACTGGGTTTGAAGACTGATCGGACTAAACAGTATTCAGTGGTCTTACACGTTCAGCCATTGATATAGCAGTACGTCGAATGAAGGGCTGACTTCGAGCTCCACAATCTCCTTGATGTAACACTTGCTGATAAGATACATTAAATTACCAAAAGACGATATCACTCATCATATCGATGGACGTCCAAAACCAACGCGCTTCGCTATCGTTCAGTATGACGTTGGAAAATTCACTCCAGAACATCGTGTTTACCACCGTAGCTTGTAACGTGTATTGGACTGTCTTCATGCTCCAAACTGATGCAGGATTCATCGGAAAATGTGGTTTGTTACCACTGAAAAGCGAATGTCTATGTTGATGAGCTTATTATAAGCGCAGTCATTGAAAGTTTTGAGGCAAGAGAATATTTCATGAAGAAATATATGACCCTATACACAGTGCAGCAAATGCCGACGAACTACTGAAGTTGATAATGACTCACCTGTTGAAGAGAGCCTTCTTACGAGATGAAGCTACAGTGTCTTTCAGTACCATTCAGATGAGGTAATAGAATACTTCTGAGGCACTATTTAACGGTAGAAAAATCCTTTTTCTAGCATGATACATTATTCGCTCCCTTACAAACGACGTTATTTGTTCGTTATTGCTCCATTTGAGGCTGAGAGTCACAGTGATTTCTTATGACTACTTTCTTACGCTTCGCTTCAGCCGTTTGTTAATACGACTAAAACTACAATTCAGAAGGAGCGACTCATCACACGCATGCGCTATCACTCTGAAATTCTAATTATTTGGCATACCATACCGCTTCTTTGTAGATTTTTGTACGTTTCAGTTTGTTCTCAGAATTTTTTCTCGATGTTGCGAATTTTATAAACAGGACTACATCTTTCAGCTACAGTTTGATTCTCATTGCTTTTCTTAAAATATTTAATTCAGGTATAAGTTTCAAGAGAAAAGACAATAAGAAGCAAATTATAATAAAGAACTGAGTTAAAACGTCATTTAACATTAAGATAATTTATTGGCGCTGTAAGGCTACATGACAAAAATCAACAACGCCTTATATTCCACCTAGCTTAGAAAAGTGAAAAAAAACTCTGTGCTTCACTTAACATATTTCCAACTCGAATGGAAAGATTTTGGCCTTAGTCGCTACAGTGAAAAAATAAATAAATAGATTTCAGTTGCAATCTGATTTGAAGACAGCTTTATTTCTTGGTCTCGGGAAATATTTCAGAAAAATTTGAAGCTCTAAATTCAGAAAACAAACTCTACTGTCAGAGTATAAATGTCTAGCAACGTTTTCGCGATCGGTGGGAAACTGGTTTTACGTTTTCTTACACGAAAAGTTTAAATCGATTTTTCTACTGTTTTAAGAATAGTTCTTCAGACAGTTTCAAAGATCTTCCACATAGCTTTATTTAAATCAATTCTATCTTCTTAAAGGTGTTTTTTTTATGCATTTAGTAGAAACTGATACTATGAAAGGAAAAGTCAAGGAAGAAATTCAATCATAGAAGCAATCTCCCTGTTTTAGTAAAATCATTTTATGACTTCTTACAAAAAACTATTATGGAATTTTATTTTATGAAGTAGCATTTTATTTTACATCGCGTTATTCATTTCCCAGTTTTAATTTAATTTTAATTTCTATCCTCTTAGATTTATTACCTTTGTCCTCCTGCTTTGCGTTTTTACATTTGTGTTAAAATTCCGAATAAAAATTAAAATACAGGATTAAATAATTTTGCGTGACTATGCACATCAAAAATCTTGAGCATTTTTAATAACAATGGACGCATATTGGTTTTTTGAAATATACCTCCAGGTTAAGTTAGGTTAGAATATTTGAATATGACAAAACAAATGAGGGCTATCTGCCAAAGGGAAAGAACGGCTTTGTGGAGGGTGTTCTAAAGAAAACAGTTTTGTATCAACAATACGCATAATAAAATAATTTTATAAAGCTTTATAAAAATGTGGAAGCTTTAGTTTTCCTATCAATCTTTCATCAACATATATACCTTTTAAAGAATTTTCTCCCCCTTTTCTCATACTTTAAAGGTGTAGCTGGAGGCACACTCAATGCATATTCCGGAGGTCCAGAGTTCCAATCCTGGCAAGTAAAGAAGTAGAATAAAAAAAATATTCTTATTCACTCTCTCTAAATTAAGACATTCCCTCTGTTTGTTTTCCTAGTTTTAGTAAAAACTGTACCTTATTTGATCGAGCTTTTGAAAATCCAACTATTCGATAATCTTAATTTTCTGATAATTTGTGATAATTAATGGTTAATTATGCTTGGAGATTTAAAACATAGAGAGCTCTAAAGGTGCTTAAGATTTAATATTTAAAATGCACCATTTAATGTACTGCATTTCAGCCTACGTTCTTAAATCTTCCACAAGAGAATCTGTGCTATGACTGCGTTTCACATTTCATTAAACAATGTGAATGGAAGATAAAGCAAGCAATTCAACGACACAAATATTAGTTTATTTAGAATGACATCACACTCACTTCTACGATACATAACTAATAATATATGATTCAAGGTCAGTTTAATCAACTAATTTCAGTCATAATTTGAAAATATATATATACATATATATATATATGTATACATATATTGGTGAGCAGAAAATTTGAAAAATCAGTTAATGAAATAAAACTAGAATATATAATTTTTAATTAAATATTCTGATCTCTATATGCGACTAAGGTATGTAGCAGATCGCTTCGGATATGGCAGAGTATACGAGAGATATCTGTCTAAGGGAAGGAATGCGCTCGTGGAAGAATTTATAAGGAAGAAAGACATCATGAAAGTGCTCACGCAGAGTGCATATTTCTCATGAGATATACAGGACGAATGCTTTTATTTTCTTACTATTGTTTAGAAAAGCTTAGGTTATTTTAATGCTACATACCACACCAGGGCTATCTAGAGGGAGAAAGCTATGCTTTCGTGGAGAACTTAAGGAGAGACCATTTTGTATATACGTTACACATGATGAAAATGCCAAAAACCAGCTATGCAGCCAGCTCTTTTGCTGATCTGTCCCAAGACAAACTCTCGCATTCAGTGGTCTTAACCTAAACGTCGTGGATGGGCTCGCTTATTTTATTGACGCAAACTCCTCTAGTCAGCCTTGCAGATTTATTTGCTCCTGATGAAGGGGGACTTGTACCTGTCTGGAGAGGCTGTTGCTATTGACTATTGCTGAAGGAAAATATTTTTTACTAATCACTTTTTCAAATATAAGAATGTATTTTAAATCAAAGACTGCATTAAATTTTTCAAAATTTCACGGCAACAAGAGAATACTCCATGCCTTTTAGAATTGAAAGAATAAAAATATTTTCAATCATGAAAGATCTATAATAATGCTATAGAATGAAAATTTCACTGCAGCAAATCATTTGAAATTATTATTTCTTTCTTTGAATGACCACAGAAATAGCTGAGAATGATCCGGTGTGTAATGTTGTGAGCTAAGGTTTCGTAGTGTATGATAAGTTTTACAGAATTCATATTTCATTTAATAAAATTAATTCTACGGAAAGGCAAACAAATACAAATAATTTAAGCAGAATACCAGACATAATGCAAATTGTGTTTAAGTCACGAGTGATGCTGCCGGTCACCAAAATCACTAATAAAATGAGGTACAAAGCCTAAAGACTGAATAACTGAAACAATTAATATTACTACTGTGTAAATCTGAACTGACTCCCGGATCCAAAACAGCCGTATATTGTTTATACCGTATACAAACAGCCGTAGGTTAACTCAGCACTTCTGGAAGCTCCGAGAAATCTCTCACCTATGATCTCGAAAATATTTTTCCACAAATTCATTTTAAGCAAAAAGACGCTGTAACTATTATACGAAACGTATGAAAGAAACGAATAAATAAATAAAAAAATTATAACACTAAAAATTAAAAGACATTAAAATGTGCGCTTGACATTTAAAATAATAAATTCCGACCTTCATTTGTTAAGTTGGTATTTTCTTGCATAATAGAGCAAGATTGTAAAGAAATATTATTACTTTATTATTACTTACAAATTGTAAAGAAATATTACAATTTTTCTTTACAATAATATTTCTTTTCATGTATTACCTTCTTGCATATTAACTAAGTGAATTAGTATTATTACTAATCCAGAATATATGGATTTTTAAAGGGAATATAAAACTCCTAAAACGTAACTCTGCTTCGCTAATTTCTGAATTCGTCAATTGCCATTAAATATTACATATGAAGATTGTGTTGAAAATGGCAACCAAATCATAATTTTGAAGGGGCAAAGTATTGAAGAGTTTCCTAATTTGTGTTATAATGACCTTTCAGTTACGAGGTTTTAACCAGTTATTTTAAGTTATTCATCTTTCCGATCTCCCTCATTTCAATTTTCCTGCCAGAATGTAATCTTCTAACTCGCGTGATATTCCAACGAAGTAGAAAGAAGAAAGGCCTTTTAGAGGGTAGAATGATAGCGTGTCCTGCCTGCTGAAGGCCACATTGGTATTTTGATTTCCTTGGGAGTAGTATTCTACGGCACTGCGTTATGTTCGCTTTAAGGCTTGTTAAGCCAACCCTACGGCAGGCCACCTTGCCTTGTTCTAATTGTGCAGCCGTTGGGCTAACTTATTTATCTCAGTTCTAGCTCATACGTTATCTCTAATTTATGTTAAAATTGTTGGCTTCTGTAAGTAACGATAGGTGCCTCTGTTAACTTTTATTTGAGTGAAATAAAAAGCTCCTTTGCATGCTTTCCCTGTCTCTATAGTACTTATAAGACACAACGATAATTTCCATTTAGTCTTCAAAGTTCTCGTAAATTTGATGTTACCGAAGAATACGAAACTCTGTAATCTCTGTAACGTTGGGAGATTTATTTACAGTGAATAGAAATGTTACATTTAATTCAGCAGCAAGTAATATTAAATTTATATGAAAATCGTTTCTTTATGTTCGCTGTTGATGCTGACGTTTCCGGCAACAGCATCTATACTATTGCGAATCTCGAAAACAGCAAGTAAATACTGGATAATACGTTTCTGTCACTTCAACAAGTTATGCTTGAAACAAAGAAGAACGATGGCTCCAATAGTTTTAAGCTTATGCATATAGGGAAAGGAATGAAAAATGCAGTAATGAAATTATAGAAAAATTCGGAACCATCTGAACATCATAAAAATTAAGAGTCATATTTTCAATTTATTGTTTGATTTAATCTATATTAATCTACAATCTATTATTTAATAAATTTTCTTCTATATTTATTTTCTTTCGCTACTATTATCTTGAGACAAATTAATAAATTCTTCAACTGCTATTATTATTATGGGACAGAGCGAGTATTTAAAAGGAGCCTTTGAATGATAAGTTTGCATACGGATGGGTCCAAATTGAAGTTGAAACAAAATGGTCAGTTATTCATCACTCATGCAGAATAGCACGAAGCTTTTATGTTTTGGTAACGTGAACTTTCGTTAAACAAAAATGTATCTTTTGCTTATTACACATATAAGAAGTACTACTTTATAATATCAAATATCCAAATAAGTAAAACATAGTATAAGATATTTTTCCCGCCTTCTTCGCATGCCTTCGTGGTGTAACGGTCACCACGCTCGACGCGTATTTTAGAGGCCCGTGGTTCGATTTCCGGCGAGAGCACTGCTTATTTTTCCCATCTTTTGTTTTCAAATTACCTAATGACTCGCCCGAAGTGGCACCCGAACTAAAAAAGGAGGCGGATGATGATTCTCCATCACCAGGATGTGGCGATTAGGTTTCGTAATCCCCAGTCGTCCTTTAAAAGGGGGAGTATATAAGGTGACAAATTAGGACGCAGCTCCCAATCCACCTGCTCTGTGGAACCTTATGACGTTAGGGAGGCGATCCCATCCAACAACAAACGATGGCAGCCACCAAACCGACCGTGCCCCAATAAAATGACCTTTCTTACATGGAAAAGATTAGGCTCAAAAAGAAAAACATAGAGTACAGTCAAATAAGCTCCAGGAAAATCAGGCCCGGGCCCCGAGTAACAAAAAAGTTAGTCAAACGAAACAAAACAAAATAATAAATACGACCGTTGAGAACACTTCTCAACGGACCGTTAAACAGCACAAAAAACGAAATTATAAAAAAAAGAATAAAAGTGTTAAAACTAAAAACAGAAGATGACACAGAATTAAATGTAAAACACAAAATCTTGAATTTAAAATGGGGGTGGATGATGATTCTCCACCACCAGGATTTGGCAATTGGGTTTCCTAAAAGCCAGCCGTCCTTTAAAAGGGGAAGTGTATAAGGTATTTCTCCCGCCCCTTCGCATGCCTTTGTGATGTAGTGGTCAGCACGCTCGATGCTTATTAGGCCCAAGGTTTGAGTCCCGGTCATTTTTCATCTCTCCTGCTTTAAAAAAATATCTAACATCTCTACGATATCAAAACTTTAAACAGCAGAAGACTTCGTTCACAAAGAAGAGAATCTTAAATCCGTCATTGTCCATCACTGCTGGTCAGATAATCAAATTTTCTTTTTCCCTGTAGCCAAAATTGTTTTAAAAAATCTTGCAATATCTAATTAGATTTCGTAGAGCCGTTTAACATCCATAAAAGTTAACGGTTCTCGATAATGATCCAAAATTTAATCCCTTTTAACTCTATCAGCTCTTCGACAGTTTTTTTCTTACTGGCTTTTCCTTCATTTAGACGAAGCTAGTGGCTCAGTTTTGTATATTATTGTTAGAGCTTTGAAATGGGATTTTTCGTCGGTTCACTATGAAAGGAGAGTCACTTTTCAAATTAATGCCACCAAATATTATTATCTTGTACTATTTTTAAAGAAATTAAATAAGAAGCATGTGCATATATGTATGTACAGAATGCTAGAGTTAATACTCATAAATTTTTAACAAAATTTTTCTCAGCTGTTCTCAGTTAGGGTTTTCGTTCTTTTCACTTCCACATCTGAAGAGGTAAGTTATGAGTCAGCAAACTTACTCACTTTACACTTAGTTTTGTGATTTTAATTAATTTTTGAGCTTTTGTGTTTAATTTATTCACGTGACTTTAGAAACAGACAATCTAGCTTTCGAATACTTAGATTACTGCTTATTCTTCCCATATTATATTCCATAAATACTTATCAAAAGGCAATTCAAACTTTACACAAATAATTTAAACCTTTCAAAGGTTATAGAAATATCTCTGTATTGGATACTTATTCTTATGAAACCTGTACTGCTTTCTGAAAAGAAGTCTTATGCCTTAATTCTTTCAATCCACATATCTTTGGTTATTGTGGAAACTTCAATATTGTGAAATAAAATATCATCAGGAGATACGTGTGGCATTCTTCTGCTCAGCGCGAGTTTAATAATGGAATTTCACGGATCGTTGAACAGGAACTTCTTGGACCAGAGGGAAAAAGCAGATACCGTTCGTTATTGGATAGAAGCGAATACCAGAGTTGTAATTAAAGAGAACAACAGAAAGCCATTCATTCCAAAGGACACAGATGTCATAGAATACAAAATACTGGATTTTTTCTTACCTGCTGGACAACTCTGAGATTTTAACATAAGTTTAGCTCAGTTTGCTTTGCCGTATGTAACTTAACTATTTTGTAATCGATAAATCATCTTTTACACATATTGTAAGCATAAAATCATCTTTACTCCTTGAGTTATTACTGAATTCTAAATTTTGAAATATGAATATCTTACATACGCAACTACAGACATCAAAGCTAAATTATTTCAAAAATTTCTCCTCAAGCATCAACATTCATTTCAGTAATAATCGTCCGACATCGAGAATAGAGTGGTATTTATAGCTAAATAACATTTGCTAACAATTTTACGGAAGTATATTATACTCCGATAACAAAAAACAATTGTGAAAAGGACAAACATTTGCTGGGTATGAACAGTAAAGAAGTTGTTATATTTTTAAACATTTATTCTTAGAAATTTCATCACATTGGTGAAACAAAATAAATTAGTATGCGTAAGCGAATGAAATAGTTACTTTAAATGTGCTAAAGCATGGAAAAGATAATGCTAAAGGCATCATCTTTCCATGTTTCCATGTCGTCGAAGAATGGACGACAAACAGTTACATGATGAAGAAACACTTAAAAAAAATCTGCGGCATTTAAAATATGGCAGAAAAAAGCTTTAAGTATGCATCAATGATGGTAAGCGTTTTGTAATTTGGTTTTGAGTATAGAAAGGATAAAGTAAAGTATTGGCATCCACTGAAATTCATCGAAGAAATGTTTAATATGGTGATGCATGTGTATCAGTGCAACGAGTGTATGAATAATGCTAGAAATTTACAGACTCTGTCATTTCTGTAATGGATGCTTATGAAATAATACCAAGACCAGGTCTGGCCTGCCAAACCAGGTTTTGCTTACCAAATAATGATGGAACAGGTAACTGCATACGTTGAACCACGGTAAAACAAAAAGAGTTAATGCATGTGAGGAATTTAGGCGGCGCTTTGAAGCTGGAGGGCACTGGCAGTGAAACCTTGCTTCACTATCATCGACAGAGAAAAATAAAGTAAAAAATTAGAAAGGTTTCCGATTTTAATGATCGAGCGAAAGAATTTGTTAAGGTGTCTCTGTCGCTGAGCACATTGTCAACTAATCTGCTTTTATACTCGCTTTTGCTAATGTATTTTTTTCTTTTTAGATTTATTATTAAGCATACTTTTCTTCGTTATATGTCAACAACAAAATCACAAAATTTTTAAAAGCTACATAGCAGCACTTTTTCAGAATAGCCGATGCAGTGCTAAGTATTGGCATACATTTATATATTTTTTCGGCCTTTTCTCAGTTCGTCATAACAAACATTTTTGTCTTTTTATAATTATTTTTTTATAATTGTATTTATCAAATATCACCTACGACACATAAAATTCAGTTACACAGTAAAATCGAAAAATGTTTAGATAGAAAGTGCGTTATGTTTCACGTAGACAGTCTCGCGCGCTGGAGATAAAAATACTTTATTCGGCGACGTGTTGCCGCTGCTCGCTTTCAAATAGTTGAGTTTGCTAATGGAAAATTCATTAAAGTCTGGCAAAATATGAAATAAATATTAAAATATATTCGAAATTCAAAATTCGGTCTTCCAGGTCATATGTTCGGGTGGAAGACTGCGTTATTCTAAATTTGATGGCTGAGGTACGTCTTTTTTTTTCCTAATGCCAGGAACATATATACATACGTGCAGATGCTTCTAATTTAATTTCTCTAAAAATAGTGCAAGGGGATAATAATGAGTGGCATCAATTTGAAAAGTGATACTCTGCTTAGAGTAAACCGACGTAATGTACCGTTTCAAAAGAAATAACCCCTTTTAGGCTTACAAAAAGAAAGAAAGGCAAAAACTGGCACCATAGATCATCATCATGGAAATCTAAAAAAATGTTTTGCGTACAGTCATTGGAAAGAAAGTTTATGAAGGTGTCTTTTCAGAAAAATAGCTTTTGAACGTTACCTATCTATGGTGAGAAACGATCATGAGTTCAACATATGTAGGCCTCTTCAAGAACCACATACCTACTGCATTTATATCGAAACGGCTTAAACATACGAGCATATCTGTTTGATGTTTTTGCAATAGTAGAAGTTTTTAGAAGATTTTCATATGTTTCCACTCCTCAAAAAACAGTAAAAGACAAGACTTTAAAAGCCAGATGAAGCAATAAAGAAGGGCAATTCATGAGTGGTTTCAACACGTAACAGTATATTTGTTATAATATTGTTAGAAACCTTGCCCATAGATACATGCTTATATGTGAACTTATATGTGAAATTGTTGAATTTTTCTGCATAATGTAATGAAAAGCTTGAGCGAAACGATACTATGCCGGAAAAATAAGAATACAGGAGCAAGTCTAGTTAACATTGAGTAAATGGCTATCTCGCTAATTAAGTGACGTTTTTGGCGACTAATTTTTGGTCGCCAAATTTCGCGAGCTAAAAGTCGCCATACCTGATGAACATTTGGCGACATTTTGGTCCGGTCCCTGTACAATTGTAATAGACATTGTAAACTGTAATTGATCCTCTATCCAACTGTAACCATATCCGGCCCTTACATGCCTTCCAGTAATTTCCAGCAGTAATGGAAATTTCTCGGCGCTGGGGGGAGGAAAGCTATATATAAGGCCGAAGAGAGCATCAGTTTCTCACTTATTGTTTGTTAGTCAGCATCGTTCGGAATATTGAGATATATCCATGTTAGCTTCGTTCTTCACATACACTTTGCATTGAGTTGTGTTTGACGTACTTAGTAGTTTGAAATGAAACTGATGATGGTACTCTGTGATACTGTGAAGACCTGCACGTGTAATTTTGTGGAAAATTCCGAAATTGTAAAGTGTTTCTTTTGGTAAAATAAATTTTATTAAGGTATGTTCGGTTCTGTGTGTATTCATTTTAGTATAATTCTGTACGCACGCAACAATATTAAGAGAATGTAACCATAATATTTCTATTTTACTAGAAATTTTCCTTTAATAAGCAAATTTTCAATAAAAAATTTCATTCTAATTTAATCTATTTATCTCAGCTAATATTTATAATTTTTAAGCATAGTTAAATTTTTTAGTAAATCGAGCTTATTCTTCATAGTGTTATTTGTCATAATTATACAGTTTCGTTTTAAAAATTGCAAGAGATGTATTTACAATTACTTTAATTTCCGTAAAGTTATAATCAAGACGCTTTGAGTAATTTTTGATATTTCGAAGAAGTATTATCAGCTAGCGATAAATAAAAGATATTGCAATCAATGATACATAAGATTTTTTATTAATTAAAGGCTTTTTCTAAGGTACAAATCTCTGTCATAAAACTAAGCGTTCTGCCGAATCTGTTTGCGTGCGTATCATGAGCAGATGGCGCCTGCTACTAGCTAATAAAGTGTAATGGCCGCGATGAAAACTTCTTGCTGAATCAGATGTTAAATATAAACAAAATAAAGCTAGATACCACTAACAAGCATAAATATTCAAAGAAGTTTAAAGCAAGTAATAGGGAATTTCATAAAAATAACAGTGCGAATATGCATCTGTAAAAATCAACCTGGTCACCAGTTTAGGATTTACTAATTCGCTTTCGAATTCTGTGAAATCATTTCTTGCGCATAATGACCCGTGAAACCAATTGCCTCCCAAAACAAAATTACAACACACACACACATACAAAAAAAAGAAAAAATCTAAAAGGTTTCAGATTTGACATTACGCCCAAAGAGACATTTTTTTAACCTTTGGTGTGTTACCTTTATTCATTAAATGCATTGCACTTAAATGCACTTAACCATAAAATTCAATTCAACAGCAATATTGCAAAATATTTTTAAAGTAGCATATCTTTAGGATTTCCGATACACAGTCTCGCGCGCTAGAGAAAAAAAAATTTTTTTTTCGTACAGTTTTGCTAGCTTTGAAATCTTTGAGTTTGTTAATCAAAAATTCATAGGATTGTTACAAAATATGAAATCGATAATAAAACAAATTTCAAATTCCAAATTAAGGCTTCCAGATATCCATAATTCCATAGAAGATTACGTTATTCAAAATTTGATGGCTCTAGGTACCATTGTTTTATGACAATGAGAGATATGTACATACATTTATGCAGGTTTTTCATTACTTAATTTCTTTAAATATAACACAGGGCAAATATTTGGTGGCAACAATTTAAAAAGTGATACGGGCATTCGACTCAAAATGTCACCGACTCAAAATGTGAACCGACTCAAAATGTCAAAACGAAATTAACAGCCCTTCTGAGCTAACGCTTCTTTGGGCTAGTAAAAAAAATATATATATACATATATACATATTAAATCTAAAGCCTATTTCTATTAGCTTAATTCACACTAAAACGTAAGAAATAAAATGATTATATGACTTCACAACACTTAACAATAGTAACTGCTTTTTATATCTTTATATTTATACTAATTCTAAAGCAGCCAATGTTAGATTCGCATTAAAAGTATGAAATAAAATAATTATATGACTTGTTGACAGCAGCACTCAAATATTGCAGTTGCTCGCTTTAGAATTAACCATTTTTGAGTTGCAATTTGCGAATGTTGTCGTCAAGAGGTCATATGATATTTATTTCACACTTTTTAGTGCGAATCAAACTAATAGAAATAGCCTTTATATTATTTTTTTTTCATATTTTATTTTCGATATTATAAAACAACGGAATCAGTTAATTATTTCTTTAACATTATTTTACTTCTTACGAACAATTTAGAAACACATAATATTTTATATGTAGGCGGACTGTTAAATTTTTATCTTCCATACACCATCGTTTGCAACTAGAAGGAAATATAATGTCAATGAGCAAATTTTTGCCGTGGTTGCTGTGCAATATTTCTTTATATTTCTTTTCTAATTCTTTCTTAAAACTTTTAAATTTTGACATTTTTCTGACTATACAATTTTTTTATTAAAAACTTAAATGCCGAAATAAACTCTGAAGTTTTTAAAATTGAAGTTCATTTCGCAATCTTTCCTTAACATTTCTTCCCTTGAAGCAAAAAACTAAATTCAGTAAAAAAGTACTATATTTGCGTATTTTTATATCCAACAGAACTAATTACTCTAACTCATATTAATATAACCATTTTAAGATTCATATAAAGTTAAAGATTTAATGGAAGTGTAGACAAATCAGACAAAATATGTATAATGTTATGAGAA
The DNA here is from genome assembly GCA_000611955.2 of Stegodyphus mimosarum. Classification (NCBI taxonomy): domain Eukaryota; kingdom Metazoa; phylum Arthropoda; class Arachnida; order Araneae; family Eresidae; genus Stegodyphus; species Stegodyphus mimosarum. The sequence goes on from KK120865.1 coordinate 534,399, forward strand.
ACATCTTGCCACGAAACACACAGATGAGAAGTACAGAAGAACACAGATTTAAAGCCGAATAGTTAAATTCAAATTAAAACTGTAAGCACTGGACAAAGAAAAAAAGATGATGTGTACACAACATGATTTTAATATCCATCATTTTGCATATTTTGTGAGTTAAATGCTTATGTTGTATCATAAATTTATGGAATGCCTGCAGGTTTGTAGTTGGCATTCTAATATGGTAATCACTCGTAAGTGGGCATTGAGTCAGATAATGCTCCGGAGTCCCAGTTGCCCCACATGTGCAAGTGTCCGTATACATGACTGCATGTTTGTTAAAGTAGACTGGGAATGGCCCATGTCCCGAAGCATATCTTGCCAGTTGAGACTGTATAAAAAGACGTTCCGGATCTACTTTGAGGATGTGATAGAAGGTTCTCCTCCCCTTTTCGCTGTTCCATTCTATCTGACATTTGAATTTCGATATCTGTTGAAGGTTCCGTACTAGATGATAGTATGGCCATTTGATGGAGATTGGGATTGCCTCATGACCCTCTGCTGTCTCCTTTGCTAATTTGTCCGCTATCTCATTCCCATTATTTCTATCATGCCCTTTGACCCACTCGAGTTGTATGCTTGAGGATCTTAGATCCCGTAATTCCTTTTGGATTTCCATTATGATGGGAGATGGGTGTTTGGGATTTTTTAAGGCATAGAAGGGGCTGAGAGACTATCGGTCATAGAATGCATGATTAAGAATAGTTCATTCCTTGGTACATATTGCTGAACGTTAATGAATATTGGAAATTGATACACATTACTGAGGATTTGTTATTAAAACACTTGTTGTATTTTATTTAACGCCATAAACTAATTGTTGCACCTAGTGCTAGTGACCCTAGTGCTGATCTTACAGTGTTTTATGGCTTAGGCTATTGCGACAGCTTCCGTTTGGAAGAAACTATAGTTCTGGCGATGGCTGCCGTGCGTTGTTTGATTGCCAGGATGTATGCAATCCAGTTCATTTTTGCATCAAAAGTTACGCCTAGATATTTAAGTTCATTGGTGATCTTGATGCGTGTGCCATTAATGGAGATAGTGGGTCTTCGTGCTAATGAGCCTCCT
>KK120866.1:0-10964 GCA_000611955.2 Stegodyphus mimosarum
CCACAGTCTATATACGAGAGAAGAATTGCATAGAATCTTTCCGCCGCACGAAAACAATCCAACTCTAACTCAACTAACTAACTGAGATCAACTCAACTGACCGCCCGATGTTCCTTTGCAAGTCCTTTTATAATTACTGGAAAGGCGTAGCTTCCAAGAAAGGACGTCAGCCCCATCAGCCAATCCAGTTCGCTTTAAATATATCCAGAACATTCTATAACTGTACGTGTAGGAAAAAGCGGGAAAATCAATTTGACTACGGGGCTGTGGATTTAATTCCACGTACTTTCGAATGAGAGATCGTCGCCATTAAAATGAAAAGAATATGCACTTAGAATTGTGATTGAGCAAAAAACAAAAATAAAAGACGAAACCCGCGATTCCTTCTTGCAGTCACTTTGGCATTTTTACATCATCTGTTAACTTCTGGTACGTAGTTTCGGTTATTCGAAACAAATAGGAAATGTATTTCATACTTTGCCGGTTTATTCTTTGCCATTATGCAGAACACCTAAGGAATGTGTGAAATGTTTAATCGTTTCATATCACTACCAGCCAGTTTTCGGCATTTTATAAAATGCACAATGCCGGTTTTCATACTTTGCGAGTAACTTGAACGCGGCAAAATATCTCATTAGCGACACTCAGAGAACTAATGCTTTTGCTGATCAGCTAAAGCATCATCAAGGATGGCACACTAACAGAGAATGATGTCTGTAAACGAATGTTTTACTCAGATTTTAAAACTATTCAATCAGAACAGTAACAACGTAAGTAATTAACGTAGCATAAAGTAATTAAGTCACTTATCATAACGTAGTAACGTAACATAAAAAATATAATTAAACGAGAGAATAAATAAAATAAATCATGTCAAAAGAAGAAAACCATACTGTCTGGATTTAATAACAGGAATGCAGGAAGGCAGACGTTTGCGTTTGTTGCATCATAGTAGTCAAAAGACATCTCTTAAAACTTTTTCATATTTTCTAAAGGGTATGTTTTTTTTTTCCTGTTGTAAAGCAAATGCAAACTTCAAGCAATGCAAATGCCGATTAACACTTTTTTAATGTGTATGTTGGTAGCTTGCCAGCTGTCAAAGTCGCTCAACACTCGTAGTTTGAATCCCAGCGAACGGGCTGGTTGCATGTGCGTTTTCGTGGCTTTCTATATGTGTAACGCGAATACGAGCTAGTTTCCATAGAAAGCCCTTCACGAAAGCATTTCTCCCTCTAAAGCAGACAGTCCTTGAGTGCTTTGTCGTAATCAAAGAAGCCAAACTACACAGTCCAGTCACATTAATGTGACCATGTGTCAAAAGCCAGAATAACCACCTTTCGCAGAGCGGACTGCTGCGAGACGTGCAGGAAGAGAGTCACATAGGTCCCTGAAGGTGTTCTCTGGGATGTTGAGCCATGCCGACTCTAATGCCGTGGCCAGCTGCGCTAGATTACGCGGTTGAGGATCCATGGCGCGAACAACTCGATCGAGATGGTCCCACAGATGCTCGATTGGGTTTAAGTCAGGTGAGTTTGCTGGCCAGGGGAGGACGGTAAACTCATCCTGGTGCTCTTCGAACCACGCACGTACACTGGCAGCTGTATGGCACCTCGCATTGTCCTGCTGGAAGATGCCATCATCCTGAGGAAAAACAATGCGCATGTAGGGGTGAACATGGTCCGCAAGGACAGATGCGTACTTGTATTGATCCATTGTGCCTTCCACAATGATCAGTGAACCTAGAGAATGCCAGGAAAACATTCCCCAGACCATAATGCTCCCGCCTCCAGCTTGGACCGTTCCGGCAATGGTTGCAGGGTGGTTCCTTTCAGAGGTTTCACGCCTTATACGCCAACGTCCATCTGTCCGATGGAGCATAAAACGCGATTCATCCGAAAACGCAACCTGTCGCCACTCAGTGGACGTCCAGCTGCTGTACTGGCGTGCAAATTCTAGCCTTCGCCGTCGATGAACAGCAGTCAGCATAGGTGCACGAACCAGGCGTCTGCTTCGGAGGCCCAGACGCAGCAATGTTCGCTGAATAGTACTTTGGGAGACACTTTTGGTAGCCCCTTGGTTCATTTTGGTGGTCAGTTGCTCAACGGTAGCCCGTCTATCTGCCCGAACGCATCTCCGCAACCGTCGTTCGCCTCTGTCATCTATGGCCCGTGGTGCACCACATTTGCCACGTCGCTGATTTTGGACAGTCCCATTTTGCCATGCACGGTACACTTTTACCACGGCGGCACGCGAACAGTTCACAAACTCAGCCGTTTCGGAAATGCTTCCACCCTTGGCCCGAAAGCCAATGATCATGCCCTTTTGGAAGTCGGATAAATCGCTTCGTTTCTGCATTACGCCAACGATTGAAATGTTTTCCGAAGCCCTCACACACCCTTTATATACGCTCAAATGCACTGTGCTGCCACCTGCCTTCTGTGATTGGTTATTTAACTCTGACATGGAAAGTACGTGGTGGTCACATTAATGTGACTGGACTGTGTATTTACGTAATAGTAGTAGTGTAGATAAACACATATTCTCAATTTTAAGTTACTAAATTTGTTTCATTTCCTTTTTTTTTTTCAGGAGAATGTTTCCGCTTGTACAGGTTCAGTTGAGTAATCTCGATCCTTCGAAGTTTTATTACGTCTTGTTGGATATCGTTCTGGTGGATCAAATGAGATATAAGTTCCTGAATCTGCAATGGGTTCCCACTCTCAAAACAATTTTCCAACCAGAAATCAACTTTTACAATCATAGCAAGTCACCGGCTTTAGGATCAAAGTGGATGCAGGAACCAATCACTTTCACCGGAGTAAAACTTTCAAACTATGAGAAATCGGATGAAACCCGAGTAAGTAAAGCTTGAATTCCTATTGCTTTTCGTCCTAATCCGTGACGGAAAAACTCAGAACAAATATTAAATAACGAAAACTTCTTCCGTAGCAGAGCAGCAGCCAAAATGCATGCAAGCGCCAAACACTGTTACTCACCTTGGTTTAAATTTGAGTTCGTCTTCATCTATACTTTCTCAAATGCTTTCGATAATCCCCGAATCTGTTATCTTTTCTATATATTCCCCTCCCGCGCACAATGGCTGGAAACTTTCTTCGAGAAAGTCCGAAGTCTTTGGTTATTTAGCGTATCACCCAGGAGTAAATAGTCATTTCTAAGTCCTGGTCTCACCACCGAGAACGTTGCCTAAGAGGAAAGCGATTGATTTTACACCGGCGTGAATGGAAAAGTTCCTTTCCAATTTCGATGGAGTACATCTGAAGGGATCTAGGTCTTCTAGCTCTCTTTTTCTTATCAAGTCTTTCGAAAACCCTTTTGGTTTGCCAGTATTTTCAGTGCCCCTATGCCACGGAGTCACTATACACTTATAAACATCTAAGCCTTCTCCGGAATACGGGTCCAATGACACGACAGCCAACAGCCGTATCATTTGAACCGATAAGGAAGGTAAATTTGTTAAAATATATATTCCGGCACGATTTATAGACAGAATTTCCATAATTCGCAGATTTCATGACCAAGAATTGTGGTCATATCTTTTAAATTTTTTTTAGGTACTATCGCATTATCCGCTCAACCATGACAAGAATCACTGGGCAAAAAGCTATGTCGCCGAAGTAGGTAACCCAGAATTTTATGAAAATAGATTTTATATGGCAACCCACCAAATGCGAGCGATTTTAGAATTCCTAGGGTTATATTTGTGATTTTCTCCATGTATAACGGGGGTGCGAGCTAGTTTTCCTTAGAAAATCCTCCATGAAAACGTTTCATCAGGCACATAGCCCTAGAGTAATTTGCCATAATCAAATAACCTAACCTAACTACATTCATGTTTATAAATTAAGGATAATGCAAAATCAGGCAAAGGAAGAGTTACAAGCAAAACAAATTTGACTTAATTGTAAAGCTTATTTATTAGACAAAAGGTAAAGAGCAAAAAAAGATGCTATATGTTTGATATTATTAAAAAAATTACGATTTTTTCTCCCTGGAGCAAATTACAAAAAAAAAAAAAAACTATTTACAAAAAACCAATATTACATGGTTGGCATGATTGTTAATACATTGTATGTCTCCCAGACGATGCAATACAGTGCGTACAACGCCTAGGCATGCTGAGTATAAAATTATCGATCTGATCTTAGGGGATATTACACCACTCAAAAAGCAATGCTCTCCGAAGTTCCGGTAGACGTGTAGGAGGAGGTTGACGGGCTGCAACTCGTCGACCAAGCATGTCCCACACGTGTTCTACTGGATTCAAGTCCGGTGAGAATGCTGGCCAGTCCATACGGGTGATATCCTCCGATTGAAGGCATTCGCTTACGATGTTTGCACGGTGAGGACGGGCGTTGTCATCCATAAACACAAATTGTGCGCCCATGGCGCCCCGAAACAAACGTACATGTTGTTCCAGAATGACGTCCCGATAGATTTGGCTTGTCATGGTTCCAATTTGAACATGCAGGTCAGTTCTGGAACCCAGAATAATTCCACCCCAAACGAGCACTCCTGCACCACCGTAACGGTGTCGTTCAATGATGTTTTCTTGGTGGTAACGGGTACCTGGAGCTCTCCATATGAAAGTCCGGCGAGAATCAGACTGCAAGCTAAACCTGGACTCGTCGGAAAACATCACACAAGCCCACTGTTGCGGTGTCCACAATGCATGCTCTCTACTCCAGGCTAACCGCAGGCGACAGTGAGTTGCAGTAAGTGGAACGCATCTGACAGGTCTACGAGCATATAGACCAATCTGCCCTAAGCGTCTGTACACGGTCTGCCTTGAAATTGTCGTACCAGTGGCTGAAGAGAGCTGACGAGACAGGTCTGAGGCTGTGCTCCGCCTGTTTCTTTTGGCAGTAACTGCCAAATACCGGTCCTCATTCGGCGTTGTAACTCTGGGGCGACCTGTGCTGTAACGTCTACTCACATTACCATCATCTTGGAATCGTTGCCAAAGCCTGGAGATGACACTCTGGGCAATTCCAAGTTCGTCTGATACTTCCAGTTGGGTACGCCCACATTCCAGACGGCCGATAATTCTACCACGTAAAAAATCATCCAAATGCGTCCTTTGTGTCATAACTATTCGGTTATTGCACTGAAATGCTTATAAAGCGCCTGCGAACAATTTTACTTCTTTGCCTGTATTCCTTATATATCACTCTCCTACACTCTCGTCATTGTGACGTACCATCGGTGTCATCTGGTTACTTCCTGAAATTTGCATATGATTCTTGAAGATGTGTGTAGTGATTTTACAGGTGATATATTTATTTTAGAGTTCGATTTCCGCGTGACTCCGAATTATCCTTAATTTATGGACATGAGTGTATTTCAAATGTCTGAAAAAGCTTTACAAGCACTGTTTTCAAGAATTTTTTTTCTATTCTCCATTAATTTGAAGCACACTTGCGCACTGCGTGTATGCGCATAATTCAAACAAACCAGGTACGATGTGCATAGAAAAGAATGTCTGAAAGTAATGGACCAATAAATTTTTGACAATTATTGTTCACATTAAGTTCAAAATTAAAAGAATATACACTCCGAAATAGAGACTTGTCTAAAACAAAATGTTTGCAAAGATTCGCGATCCATGTTTACAATTAAGAAAAGATGGTTGGTTCTGAGGTAGATGCAGGAAATGCTAAATAACTTCAATGATAAATTCGTTTCTTAAATCAAAATATATTACAAATGTAGTGTATTTTTATTTCAAAAGACTGGTAATCTCGAAACATGATTTTGCAATGCTTCACTTCACGTTGGAGTCTGTTGCCATTCGGCGAAAGTTAAGATATTTATTTTTCAAATTGAATCTCTGTTTTAATGATCAAATAAAGCTATTTACATAAAAGCAATATATGCAGTTCTTAAGAATATCATGTCTTTTTTTTTTTTTTAATTCTTGAATTTTTTTTTTACTTTTAATAATAATTCATATTTTTTTACTTTTAAAATAAAGATGCATTTAACTCAGGATAAAAAATTCAATATTTTTATTGAAATTATACATTTTTTCCCTTTTCAAATATGCAGAAGACATATAAACATTCCCATGTTAGTCTAAACGTAACTTCAGATAATATCCTATAAAATGTTCCCTATTTTACTGAGAGACATCTTTATTGATAATCTCTGCTGATAAACCGTATTAAACTTTAAAAGAACTCTTTTGGGTGAGAGCCCACCAGCGGCCAAGCGGTAAAGTCGCTGTACAGTGGTAGTTCGGTTCGAGGCTCGAATCCAGCGAATGGCCTGGCTACTTATAAGCGCTTTAATGGTTTTCCCCATGTATAACATGCATACGAGCCAGTTTCCCTTAGAAAGGCCTCCCCTTACAATCTAAAACCAAACCTTTTTGAACCGACGGTTAAAATTATTGTCAGAATTTTTTTCTTTTCGTGTGTACGTTAAATGTGTGTATGTCTTATAAGGAAAAAAAAATCGATCTTAAATTTAGCATTTCTGAATTACCTGAAAATATAAATTTTGTTTACATTCCAAAATTGAGTACTGATTATAGGCACTCGCGGATTATCGTGATCCTACTGTATTTTCCAAGAGGACAAATTTTAGGGTTGTCGTTACTATTTTAATCTGCGTTTCATAGCAACATTAATGTCTGGCAATTACTGCTGCCCCGTTAACAGAGAACTAGAGAAATTTTGTATAAATAAGATGACTTCGTGATTTGTTTATGTTTAGGTGTTATATTATGTGATTTAATGTACTTTTCTTCCCAGCAGATAATTCTGCGTTCCATGCATAAGTACAGAGTACGCATCCATGTTGTTCAATGCAGTGACATTACACAGCTTTATTATTCAAATTTCCATACGTTTGACTTTCCTCAGACTACCTTCATTGCAGTTACAAGTTATCAAAATGAAAAGGTAAGTGCTGAATGTAAACTGATATTCTATCTCGTTTCAGTTGCAAATGGGAAGTTCTTATGTGAAAGTTTTGAATCATTAGATAATATTAATAAATTTTGAATTATTATTTTTAAAAACATTATAAAAGCATGATATGAACATTAATACAATCAGGACAGAGTTGAGACTTTTAAAGGCCCAAAGTTTTCCATTAGTTTTTCACCAGTTTTCTATCAAGCCATTAGAAGATTTTGTGACCGCACATACAATTTATGCCAGTTTATTTCTCTTTCGGTATTGGGTCTTGATTTAGCTGCATTATTCCTTCCATGGAAAAAATCGACAAAGGGAAATTTTTGTAGTACTCCTCTTTCTGAGTACCACAAAAATTTTTACATGAGTTTTTATGTACCTTTTTGTGATGTCCCTTTCCCTTCATACCCTAAGCATGTATTATTTTGTTTAAAGGTTAATCCAACTCTAATACAACTCATTTCTATTTTAGCGCACACAGAGTTTAAATTGCGCCGGAACCCGGCTCCGGTAGTTCTTAGTTTTGGGGATAAATCATAATTCTTGTCAGAAAGCACCGGAGCCCTAAATAGAAGGCTCTAACACTTCTTTTATATAACTGAACAACAATTTCGTTAGAAATTTGATCTCGGAAATTTAATTTTTAGCAATAAAATTATATTTAAAATCGGTTACTAAATTAAAATTTTTTTCTTTAGATCTTGTTAAATTTTAATTATTACTTAATTATTTAATTACTTTACTGATTAATTATTTAACTTTTTAAATAGTAATGATTTCATTAGTCATTTTATTAATCTATTTTTTCTTTTCCCTCTTTTCTGACGGTCTACCGTAGGGCTCCGGCACTTCTAATTTTAGAAATTAAGCTCTGAGCGCACACCAAATTTTCATTCAATGTTTATTTTGTAAGAAAAATTTTCAACAGTACCTGAAAGACGAAAATTTGATTTCTATAGTACCTCAACAATTCCGTTTATAAGGATAAATTACTTTTTGTAGCAACCATATTCTTTTTGTAAATACAAGTTATTAGAAAAAAAGGCAGAGTTGCCAACTCTCCCGCTTTAGGCGGGAGACTCCCGATTGCTGACCGTTCTCCCGCCAATCCGATTTACAATATATTTCTCCCGACTTTTTCTTATTCTTAAAATTTCTCATGATTTTTATGTAGCTTGGCTTATTACTTCGTTATTTGCATCCCCAAAAAAGTCATTTGGGATGTCTGAAAGCACCTGGTTTTTCTTTAGACTTACATAGAAAACCAAAGTAGTTTCATCAGTGAGAAATTATGGCCCGCTTTTGGTTTGTGAGTGAGAACACGTGGCCGAAAACGTGATGTTCCTTTCCTCCAATGAGTATCGAGTGCCACTGCGTGTCATCTGGCACATATTAGCCAATGAGCGTAAAGCAAGATCGAAGTTTTATTTCGTTCATCGTGTCGCTAACCTGTGTGAGCGTTCATGCTTTCAAAAAATAGTTTAAAAATCACGATATTTCGTATTAGTTATGTTTGCGAAAAAGTTAAAATACTCAGGTAATTTTCAAAAATCGTATACAGATGTCTTTTCTTCTAATATTCCCTCAAGGAAATGTAATGCATTTGTGATGTGTACCGTTTGCCGTTGCGATTTTTCGATTTTCCACGGTGGAAGGACCGATGTTCTCAAACATGTTCGTACACAAAAACACAAAGACAACGTGAATTCTATTGAAAAAAACGAAAAGTTACTTTTTCTATGGAAACAAAGGATCAAAAAGTTACTAATGCAGAGTGTACTGTTTACATTTATAAATTAGTAACGTAACTTTCAGATATTAATTAGTAACGATTTGAAGTTAATTCGTTATTAAAAAACATATTTTTATCATTGAAAATAAATCTCACGGTTTTTGAGTGTCATAGGTTGGCAAGTATGCAAGTTATTAGAAAGAAAGGGAAATCAAGAGGGGAACAAAGGGAAGCCTGCAGTTCTTAGTTTTTAAGCGTATATTGTGCTATTGAGATTCCTTGTGTTTTAACTAAGAATTCTGAAGTTCCTTTTACAATTAAATATCTTTCAGAATGTCCCATATTTCTAGATTAATTCATTTAATATTGAAGTAGACGACATTCAAACAAATATGTACACTATATTTACACACACATACTAATACTACGTACCATTTAATAGTAGGAATTATTAGGCTTAACGCCTTGAGATTATAAGGTTTAACTTAATGCCTTTGTTACTCCATTTCTAATGACCAGAATTACAAAGTGTTTCAAAAACAGGATGCCACCTAGTAGATACTCCATTAAATAAAAAAATTTTGAGAGCGTTATAATAGTGGCGAAAACTTCCCAAATAGATTGAATTTGGAGGGAAGTTTATTGCTTACCTTTTATATTTGACAGATTATTCTTTGTGGAAATTAAACTAAAAACATTCTTTTATTTACCTGAAACTCTGAAAGATTATCAATTATTAATTATATGTGCTAATTAAGTGAACTTTTTTTTTCTCTCTCTCAAGCTTGCGGATTTGAAAATTGAAAAGAACCCTTATGCTAGAGCATTTAAAATAGGGTAAGTATTAGAATTGAGTAATTTGATATAATATTATACGAGGTTGTTCAGAATGATATCATTACTCAATACATCTTAATCATTGATTCAAGGTTCCAGTCTAAAAATGAATATCAGGTAAAGTCTTTTTAACTAGAATAATTTTAGTGTGCCTCATTTTGGAAAAAAGTAGGAAAAATTAAAGTTTTTCTGATGCAACTCTAGAAAAGGCAATTCGTATTAAAAGTTTTAAATTATTCTATCAAAGATCGTTTGAGAAAACCGGTTCCGGTGTCAGGACTGAGTGTGCGGTGCATATTCTTGGTAAACATCGTGAAACTCCTGATCTTGAACAGGGAGCTGAATGCAGCTATGTTCTGTGGTAGAATACTGTCATTCAGTGGCAGAAGAACTGCACTTGAAAGGGATTTAAAATCCTCTTTTATTAAATCACTATTATTTACAAACCACTTCCCAACTAGGGAGGGATACAGAAAGTAAAGACCAGACCTGGGTCTAAAATGCACAATCAAATAATTTAAGCTAAAACTAATTAGAAATTAAACAGTCGTCGCTCACAGAGCTATAACGCGAGGTTGGTGCTTAGCAAGATTTACTAATACTGACGCACTTGGATTTATTTCAATAAGCAATCACGTAAAAGCACTATGGCTTAGAATTTAAATGCTAGCTAGTCAGGCGAGCGTCGAATAGAGTGACCGTGATCTGAGACCAAAAGCTCTCTCACTCTGAGAGGTTTCTGCCTTTCGTTTAAATAGTCGTTGGCTCCACTTCAAATTAGCAAAAAGCTGAAAACGCGCGCTTCTTCTAACGGGAAGTTGAAAATGAGAAGAAATAGAAAGATTTAAATTAAAATAAAACTTTGTTAGTTTAACTAAAACCTAACACCGGTACCTTTATTAAGCAGTCTTCCATTTTTATGACGTATTACAATGAAATGTCTTTATTAGAACAAGAGTGAATAATTTTATTTTATTTCATGCCCCCCCCCTTTTTTTAGGAGCAAGAGGAGGTCGGAGAACGAATCGACGAAAGTAAATTCAACAGGTGAGATGTAAATTTTGTAATTTGCGCACACAATTGTTAGTCATCAATGTATGAATTGTTTACAGCAGGGATGTCAAACTTATAGGTACACTTGAGCCAAACAAACAAGGTTTAACTTTACGCGGGCCCCTCCAAAAAAATCAATATTCATAGAAACGTAGATTTATTTCGAATAATACAATAATAAACATATATATATATATTTATATAGAAAAGAACAAGAAAAATTTAATGTTTACGTCCTGATACTTGACATCTCTTCTCTATTATCTTTCCTATTTCGGGAGAAATTTTGTTTGCAGTGATAACTTTCAACGCTGACCCAAGGTGAGCATCATTAATACGGTTTCTAATAGGAGACTTATTACCTTTCATGACTGAAAATAACTGCTCGCACCGATAAGTGCTAC